>CM076584.1:993183959-993411634 GCA_034641835.2 Pinus albicaulis
ATTAGAAGGATATTTCTTGATTCATGGCTTTTTCGACCGGGAGAAGATTATTTTTGCACTCCTTAAAGCTACCCCCCATGACAACGACTGGTGGGAAACCTACTGTGAGAAAAAGGATGAGACAAAACCCTCTCTGTTCCTAGCTGTAACCACTTGGAATTCTTTCCGAGATTCCATCAAGGAACAATAATATCCCGTGGGGAGCTATGAGGACAAGTACATACAATGGACCACGCTACGGCAACAAAGGGATCAAGATGTGCATGAGCTAACGAATATGTTCCATACCCTATGCACAAAGTTGGGTATCAAAGATTCAGAGAAACATTTGGTGCTAAAGTATCGCGGTTGTCTACACAGATACATTTAGGAGGAAATGGAGTTCCTCGAAATATCCTCACTTGGTATGGCATACCGATATGCTGCCAATATTGAGTAGAAATTCAAACAAAGAAAGCGAGACTTTGGATTTGGAAATAAAAATCAAAGGAAAGGTGCCCCCAAACCGCAGAACAAAGGACAAATCCAAGGCATGGCGACCCAATACAACCTACCAAAGCCACAAGAAAAGAAAAACACCACAAAGCCCAAGCAGGACACGGGAAAGTGGTGTGAGTTCCATAAGAGCTCCACTCACAACACAAGTGAGTGTCAGGCCAAGCAGTTGTTGGTGGCCGAGATGAGGGCTTCTGAATTAGATGCATGCTCTAACTTTGAATCATAACCTAACAAGGGGAATGACAAAGGGAAACAGATTATTGATGTGGAGCCCAATGGCACTGTTTCTACTGTGAAGATCCAGAGGAGGGGGAGCATCTCTTCCACACCCAAATGTGGGTAAAGGGTTCCCCACTACAGTTCATTGTCGACAATTAGGAGCCAAAAGAACCTCATTTCAATAGACACCGTGAATCGGTTGGGCTTTCCGACCACAGAACACCCATATCCATACAACATCAGTTGGCTTCACCAAGGACGGGATCTTCGCGTCAGCTGACAGTGCCACCTTCCCTATAGCATCAAGCCCATCACGGATGAGGTATTATGTGACATTTCTCCTCCTGATGTTTCTGATGTATTATTAGGCCAACCATACTTGTGGAGGCAACACGCTGTGTATGAGTCCCAAACTCACGTTGTTATTGTTACTTTGGGAAATAAGTTGTAGAGGATACCAGAGGTACCACTGCCTGCCGCTATCTCTTTGGTTACTGCAAAACAATGTAGTAAGCTCATTTCCCAAACTAGGAAATTTTTTTTCCTGATGATCCAGCCCCAGGGCAAGAAGAAGATTATGGCCACGACCTCCAGAGAGGGCTCCTCTGCATGACAACAACAAATGGACAAGGTTGTGGAGGAGTACGGGGACATATCCACCTCACCCATAGGAGTTCCTTTGCACTGTCAGGTCAAGGACCCCATTGATCTGACCCCAGGTGCACCGCTACCCAATGGACTGATCTATCGGTGCTCTGTTATGGAGAATGATGAAATCAAGAGGGAAATTCAGGAGCTCCTATAGAAAGGTCACATCCAGCCAAGTTCATCGCCCTGTGGGAGCCCGATCGTGTTGGTACAGAAGAAGGATGGGACTTGGAGACTTTGTATTGACTATCAGGCACTGAACAAGATCACTATCCGAAATAGGTACCTGATCCCACTATTGATGACCATCTGGACCAACTCAAAGGGGAGAAATATTTCAGCAAGATCAAATTGAATTCTGGGTATCACCAGTTACCAATAGAACCCTCTGATGTGTGGAAGATGACCTTCAAATCCAAGGAGGGCCTTTTGAATGGTTGGTCATGCCTTTCGGGTTGACGAATGCTCCCGCAACCTTCATGAGGTTGATGGATGACATCTTGTGACCATTCATCAACTCATTTGTAGTGGTGTACTTGGATGACATTCTGATCTTCAGCCAGACTTGGGAAAAGCACCTCCACCACATCCGACAAGTCCTCCAAACACTGCGGCAACACAAGTTGTGTGCCAATTTGTAGAAGTGCACTTTTGTCATGACCCAGGGTCAATATCTGGGATACATTATTGATGAAAGGGGGGTGCATGTGGATCCAACAAAGATCCAAGTCATTCAGGATTAGCCAGCCCCAACCACTCTAACATAGCTTCGCAACTTTATGGTTCTTGCTAATTTCTACTATAGTTTCGTGTTGGGATTCTCTCATATCACTTGGCCCTTGAGTCAAGTCACCAAGGGAGGAGCGAAAGAAAATTTATTTTGGTCAGAATCTCAATAGAAGACGCTCATAGAATTGAAACATCGCCTGTGTTATGCCCCAGTGCTGACATTAACACTTGCAACAACCATTTGAGATCAAGACAAATGCCTCTAACTATGGTATTGCGGAAGTTCTTACTCAACAGGGACATCCAGTGGCATAACACACTGAGACATTTTCTGACACAGTTCACAAGTATCCCACTTATGACAAAGAAATGCATTCCATTGTGCAGGATTTTTGACAATGGAAGCATTACATTGTGGGGAAGGAAACAATCATCCACACAGACCACCAACCCCTGTAGTTTATACAGACACAAGGGAAGTTTCAGAACGATCGCCATCAGAAGTGGTCGACATATCTACAACAGTTTCATTTAAACATCAAGTACAAGAACGGTAGCACCAATAATGTAACAGACTACCTGAACTAACCACCGATCGTGGCGCTAACCACCATTCTCAACTCTTGTGGGCACGAGACTTATGATTGGCCATTTCTCTACAAAAGCGATCCAGAATTTGGCCACACATACAAGACACTCTTGGGGGTCATGCAAGTTCCAAATTTTCACCTCCAAGATGCACTGTTATGTCACCTAGGACACCTTTGTGTTTCTTCAAGTGAGAGTACTAACATGATATGGGAAGCACACTACAATCAAGTCGCTGGGATTTCGGGGTCGAGAAAACAGTGGCAGTACTGTAGAATTATTTCTATTGGTCGAACCTTAGACAAGATTTCGGGAAGTACATGAGATTCTGCACTGCTTGTGCCATTGCCAAACCGACCATTAAGAAGCAAGGCCTCTATGCTCTGCTACCTACCCCTAGTCGACCTTGGGAATCCATCTCCAAGGATTACATGTCAGGCCTTCCTTCTACTAAGCATGGAAATGACGGTTTTTTGATAGATTATCGAGGATGGCCATTATGGCGGCCTACAAGAATAATATCACATCAGAAGCCACTGCTAAACTCTTCTTTGAATGAGTGTCGGTGCACTTTGGGATACCACAATCTATCATATCAGAACGAGAAAGCAGGTTCCTCAACACATTTTGGTCCAGCCTATAGTCAATGCTGGACACCAAGCTCACCAAGTCTACAGCTCTCCATCCCCAAACTGATGCCTAGATAGAGGTCATCAACAGGATGATTGTACACATTTTTCACATGTACAATTCAAAGCATCCACGCACATGGGATGAGTGCCTCCACTATGCACAACACAGTTATAATGGGGCTCTCCATAGCTAAACCGGCCACAACCCCTTTCAGATGGGCTTGGGATTGCATCCATTATGTCCCATTGACGTAGCCATGCCATTTGCAGCTACTCAGGCCAATTCGGCTCATGTCCAGTCTGAAGCTGAAAAAGCAAACATATTCATCGAGTGCATTTAGCACATATGCCAATAGGTTCATGGCATATTTGATAGATTCAATGCTAAGTACAAGTAACGAAATGATCAATATCAAGTGCCACACAACTTCCAGGTGGGTGACAAAGTGTGGCTACATTTGCAAAAGGATCACCTCACTAGACCCCACCACAAGCTTCACCTACTCTGATATGGGTCATACACCATCACCAAACCTATACGGAACAATTCCTTTGAGCTCATTATTCCACCATTCCTTGGTCTGCATCCAGTATTCAATGTGGACTGCCTTCATCCCTACTTCCCACCTCTACTGGACACCTCTAACATTGCAGAACAACTCACACCAACAAAGTTAAACCCAGACTACATGGAACATGACAACACAGATTTTATCGTGGACATGCAAATCAAGAACACTCCCCAAGAGAAGATCCAACTGTATCGGGCTGTCAAAGTTGGCCAACTCCTGCACCAAGGCAAGTAGTTCACCAGGGACCAAGTTCAACAGAAGTTTCCTCATCTCATGGAGGAACTCAACACAATGGGGACCATTGCTGCCTAAGGGGGGAGGAATGATCCAGGTGGATATTCATGTCCACCCACCTATTCCACTTGGAGCCTCACCATTTTCTCTTTCAGTTTTTCAGTTTCGGCACAACTTACTATTTTTAACAGTTTTTCGGGTCTTGAACTTCCGGAGCCGTTTTGAGGCACTAAACGACATTTTTTGGGCATCGCACCTCCGGTGAACATGATTCTATTTGAAAATCAATATTCATGGTTATTAGTTGTATTCCTCCAATAGATCTTTCTAACAATGTATCATGTGTATCAAATGAAGATAATATGCCAAAGTTACGACCCTGGGAAGTTGAAACACCAATTTACCCAAACGAGGCCCATAGTTTTGGTGCTTCATCTCCTAGGGTTAGATTTGTGGATGTTTAGGGTTTTCCATTGTTTCTCTAAAATAAACATGCCCTCGAGCCTCATTGTAACACAGTTCAGAGGCCTGTAACCACAACATCTCTTCTCAGAGATAAGCTACCAGTGCCCTAGCTAGTTTATTTCCATTTTGTCTGTAAGAAAATTTCAATTCTATGATATTAGTGAAATGAAGTGTTATTTCCACTGCATCTTTGTATTTATGGTTATATGTGTATTCTGTTGCGTTCCTGAATAAATCTAAATCAACATATGAGCAAATAGTTTTTTTTTTCCATCAGGGCAAGCTTCATTGAGTTTATGTTGTTAATTGTAATATCCAGACTAAGGATACAAAGATGGAAGAATGTAACTTAGAAGGCATTATTAAAAATATATATAACAACAATGATCTATATCTAGCATTTAAAAACGCTGCATGGGAAAGAGCTCATTGGAAGTATCCTTGAACTTATAGAAAATGGACTTCAACACTTATGATGAGCTTCTAAAATAATTCAAGAAAACTACATATTTAGAGAGTCATGGGATTCTTTACGATGGACATAGATCTAAATTTATTCTCTTGTGGGTGTTCTAAGGATTCACGACCTAGAATGGTGTGAGCCCCGAAGTCAACAAAATTAATGGAGTGCGGGGGAGCCTGCCTAATCAGAGCTTAACAAAGGGGGAGGTCTACATTTGGCTGCATGGCAAAAAATCACCCAAAATTTCAAAACCAGATCAAGGTGCTACACAACCTCGCCCCTCAAATTTAATAAATATATATTTAGTTTATAAAAATAAATACATATTTATTTTATATTTTATCTATTTTATAATAATTGGATAAATTGTACATCAAATTTTAAACATTTGGATTTGCAAGATAGTTAAGATTCGAAAATTACAATATATATTTTTTATGAGATTTTTTAATAATAAAATTATTAATATAGCATACTAACAATCATATAATGAATTTATCTATAATTTTATAATTTTAAAATACTGTATTTAAATATACCATAAAAAAAAACTGAGAAATCTATTTATATTTTTTTAATATATTTAATATAAAATAAATACATTTTAAATTTTTAATTGTCTTGAAGAGTGATATATATATATATAGTAAAGCTATATCATGATCGATGTCTAAAAATAATACCATAGCAATAAAATGATATATATATATATATATATATATATATATATATATATATATATATATATATATATATAAAAGCCCATAACAATAAAATGAATAGGAAGTGGAATTTAACAAGTAATTTAATATCTAGAAATGCTTTAAAAACACATCCATAATCTAAATTTTAATTATTATTATTATTATTATTATTATTATAATATTTTATTATATTTTTTATTTTCTATATCAATTTTTCTTTCATTCATCTAAATATATAACTTATTAATATTATTTTTATATATCATAATTTTATCAAAATGTTGGTAGAATACAAATTGCTTCTTCCATTAAATATTAAACGAAAAATCCAAGGGTTTTAATTTTTAATTAATCAAAAAAATTAAATAAACTAGTTTTGGTTGTATAGGAAATCTGTAACCGCTCCTTCAAAAAGAAAAACGGTTCTATCGACAGAGCGGGCATCAAGCAAGAATACCGAAATACCGACCTGACCTCTGAAAAAGAAATACTCTATTCACATATGAGGCATCAGGAATTTCTATCCGGGCTGTAGCTTTCCCATTTGATTTGAGGCATTCACTTTCTCGTAAAGAGATTGTTTCCATACTAAATGACAATTCTCAAACAATTTTTCTGCCAAAATTTGCATTTTCCACAATGTAATTGGAAATTTCATCTCATTTAAACACTACCAATTTCATCACAAAAAAAGAGAAAAAAAACAATGATTTTTTGAGCAATATTATGCAAAAAAAAAACTTTATACAGTATTCAAATATTCACTTCTATTATAATACAAATTATGCAAATTTCCATAATGAAAAAGTGACTAAAATATTTGAGAAATCTAATTTTTTACCAAATCTATTTCTATTCAGGAAATTTACATTTCTAATTTTTATTAAATGTATTTATTTTTAGACAATTTACATGAAAATGTAGAGCTCTCATGCAACGGAACTTAAAATCTGAGCATGCACACTACATTCTATTAATCAAAGAGGGTTACATATATACATGAAGTATTATCTCAAGATAGGGAAACTATCTTGGACGCACAATAAGTTGGTTGAGAGAATATCTCAACCACACACCAAACTAGGAACCTATAGATTCAGCTAACTCCTATGGAATAGGAAGAGACTCCATACATAGAAAGTCACAACTGAGACAAGTAGGAATTACATATTCCAACACACCCCCTTAATGACTACATGTCTCAATATCAATCTGCAAAGTCTAGTTGTGGTCAACATAAAAAAAAAAAATGTCGATGTCCATATAAAGGGGCAACCATTTATCAGAATGCATGGGTGCCAACCGCTGCAACCGCCAGTCTTGTAGGATGTCATTCGCATACATGGTTATGTCAACCATTATCACTGCATACATGTACCTGTAGCTGCAAATCCCCCTCCAACGTGGGTTTTATCAGATTACACATAACCATGCTTTAGGTTTTATTGTATTACCCTCCACCATGCCAATAAGGGCACTCAGCCACCAAGGGCCTCAAATTTTCTGCTACGGCACTCCACCCACTAAGACTCACCAGCTTATCTGAGACGATCTCACTAGATCTTCAAGCATGAGCTCTCTGGCTCAACAGGAAGAAGCTCTCTAGCTTCACTCAACGATTTGCATCACGAGCTCTCTAGCTCCACAGCATGAGCTTTTTGGCACCTTCAATCTGAACAGACTTACTCCTCCAATACGAGCTCATTGGATCCTCTATCACGGATCACACTTGTAGTGATCCTCACAATTTACCGGTGATCTTCATTGCCTCTACTTCCACGGCTCACTAGCATCCTAACTCAAACAAACCCAGGGTTTTCTCGGCTCACCCTCAACCATGACAAGGGATTTTTAGGGTGACCCTAAACCATGCCTACAAGACTCCCTGTCCACTTCACTCTCACACGTGTCTTCCGGCTTACCAAAAACCTGCAATTACAAAGTGGTTATTAGATTACCACAAACTTCACGGGGATACATATACCTCATCAGGCTTACATTACACACTCCAACTCTTGGAGTTACGAGGTACATACTCTATAGAGACCACTACATAAACATCCTAAACATGATTACTAATAAATGTATGTGACCATCATCAAGAGACTATTCCACAAACTCACACAAACTCAATTGTCCATCCTCCTCCAATCTCTCATGCTTCCATCTTTAGTGTCATGTCTTCATTACATCTGGTGGTTAATCATTCCTGCAAATAGATTTGTCTACTATTGAAATGGCCATTTCCAACAAAGACACAAATGTGTGACAATAGTTGGCCAAACTAAATATCACTCTATTCTTTCAACCTTAATTACATCAATGAAATAACATCTTCTAAAAATTTTAAACAATGGCAACATGACATCATGTAGGGGAGCACTAAGATCCATTAACTAATGAAAATGCATAAATATTATTCCGTTCTTCTCTCTTCCATATGCATAGTTAGGAATCAACATGAACACTACAAAGGAAATCCATATCTTTGCACTTTCTTCAAATTTCTCTGGCATAATACCCTAGATATCACAAAAACAAATCTTGGGAATATAAACCATTGACAATAAATCACTCGACGTGATCACTATTCAAAACACATTGCAAAAAATATCTATGAGAAGTTGGCCTCCTCCATGGTCGAGTCTCGGTCACCACCAGAGGTAATCTCCAAGCAAGCCATGCAAAATGACACAACTCCTATGTCCATCAAATAAATTTTGCATCGACATAATCTGACCTTTTCCTATCAAACCAAATTTCCCAATTTCCGCACACATTTTCTCTTTATTCAATCCCTGGATATTCATTAATCATGTATTGGAGCGCAAACACAGAAATAATATTTTATCTGCCTAATGCAGTGGTGAAACTGAGCCATTCGAAGATGGTTATGGTGATTGACTATGTCGTTGCTTTGCACATATTCAGTGACACTTCCCAAAAATTCTTTCCCATATGCACCTAATTTATCTTGAATAAATACACAAACAATTTAGATAAAAGACTCATCCCCAGTGAAGCCTACTTGTACCCAATTCTACCAAAGAGTCAAAGACCACCAAATTTCTAACCCAGTTCACAATTCAAACCCCTTCCTGGGCAGCCAAAGTAACCGATAGAATTGATTTTTGGAGAGACTATGGCATTGGTCGAAAACAAGCACAACTTGAACGTAGTAGCAGACTTTGAAACCGAAATATTTTCCATGGTCCTCAAACAATTTGTCCTGTCTTGCTAAATCACCCTCGGCAAAGATGACAACACACGGGAAAAATAGTCTAGGTACATCTAAAATCGCTAAAAAATTTCCTTCAAACCTCATCTGAATTTCGATGCCAAAATGCAAATGGGTGAATTCATTACTCTTCTCTAGAATCAAGAACAGATAGCAAAAAAAGCATATGCAAAAGGATTCCATACCATTTAACAAGCTTCTTCATTCATTCATGTACCTTTCTACTTAATTTCGTTGGCTATTATATTTGATCGAAATTGTTGACAAAATGCGACTCCACCCTTCGTCGCTCATTTTTAAATATCCTTAATTTTTCATACAATATTGGATACAGTTGGATTCGCCCAGATAAACAGATTGTCTCAGTGATATTCAGATATTGAATTTGTTTACAAGGACACATATATTACATAGTATGGTTATCCAACATTTTTTGACATTTTTTATTACTTTTAAATTAATACACAAAATGAATTAAAGGTAATAAAAAATGTCATATTATTAATTTCAATTAATAAGAAATAAAATAAAAAAAATTCATAAATTAGTGTATATATATATATATAATTATGCCAAAAGGAATTTTTTTTGTTGGCTTGGAGTGGGAAAACAATTTTCATCCCAACCAATGAGAGAGCTTGAATTTCGCCCTTCTAACCAATTAAATGTTTCCATTTGTTTGTCCCTCCAACCAATAGAAATTTTCCTTCTCTAATTTTCCATCTGGCTAGCTTTTGGAACTCGTTTTCCCCGACTGCCTGCAACTATCTATTGACACTGCCTCCTTAGCCATACATGTTTGAAATTTCTATGCCCATGCCACACGATAGAACCAGAATGTGCTCTTAGGTTGATTTGAAATACATAGACCTCCATCGCCAAGGTTAATTTGGACATTTTAACATCTGCCTCTTGTCATGGGCATCCAGTGAGACAGATAGGTCGTTGGCTCTAACTAAAATTGAGTTTTGGTATTTGATAATATGGTTACGGACAAGAAAGAGAGATATAATTCATTTCACTCTAGATAATGTCAGCGTTAGTGGAAGAGTCTCGAACTGGAGACCTCTTCATGAATTTGATAGGGGACCTTAGAGAGGAGCTTGCACAGTATAGTCCTTATACATCTGAGGTAACATATCTATGTTTTATTTATTTTTTCTTTCAAAATGGTCTCACGGATTAGATCATGCCCACAAAATGCAAACTTTGCTAAGATATTTGGATGATAAGGTCTGTTTTGGGAAAATAGGTGAGGATAGTACACCTGGATCTACAATGGGAAGAACTTTTGAATATTCAAAAATACCTGGTTCTCGGTCAGGGCTCTCAAATGGTGGAAGGAGCCATGATTCATTCTAAAGGCATAGGTTAAGAGGTGGGGAAGTCACGGTGGTAGATGTATGGATGAGCTGCAATGAAAGGCAGAGAGGGGTACATGTTGACTGGGAGAGGATTTTTCAACAGAGAAACAAGTTTGGAAACTTTATTAAGTGCATACAATATTACCTTTGATTATTGCTCACTGTGGTTTAATGTGCAATTGTCTCATGTCAATTTGGGATTCGGTAGGTAAATTTCAGTTTATTCTGACTCTACTATTGGATACTCTGGTATCTTGCAGGTTGAATTCGAGAGAAAGATTGTGATTGCAGTCCTCAAGTATGCTTCTTTGGAGGCGCTTGCAATCTCTTAAATTATTTATAGTTCCAAGTTCGTTGCCAATCTTAGTTCATTTTCTAGCATACACATATTTACTTTTAATTCATCCATGAATATCTACCATGTAAAACACTCATGTTGTCAAACCAGTGGCCAATGAATTTTGGCCTCTCTTCAAATATTTCAGTGAAATTTCCTTTAGATAGGTTATAGGGTTTTGGTATTTGATAATATGGTTATGGATGAGA
This sequence comes from Pinus albicaulis, assembly GCA_034641835.2. Lineage (NCBI taxonomy): Eukaryota > Viridiplantae > Streptophyta > Pinopsida > Pinales > Pinaceae > Pinus > Pinus albicaulis. The sequence goes on from CM076584.1 coordinate 993,194,860, forward strand.
AAGAGAGATATATGTCATTTCACTCTAGATAATGTCAGCGTTGGGGGCAGAGCCTTGAACTGGAGACCTCTGCATGAATTCGACAGGGGAACTCAGAGAGGAGCTTTCCCAGTATGGTCCTTCTACGGTTGAGGTTACATATCTAGGTTTTTATTTTTATTTTTTTCTAAATGGTCTCATAGATTATATAATGCCCAAAAAATGCAGACTTTGCCAAAAAATTTGGATGATAAGGTTTGTTTTGGGAAAATAGGTGGGGATAGTAGACCTAGATATGTAGTGGGAAGACCTTTTGAATATACAAAAAGACTTGGTTCTTGGTCAGGGCTCTCAGATGGTGAAAGGAGCCATGATTCATTGGAAAGGCCTAGGTCACGAGGTAGGGAAGTCACGCTGACATATGTATGAATGAGCTCCAATGAAGGGCAGAGAGGGGTTAAAGTTGACCGGGAGAGGAGTTGTAGATAAATAAACAGGTTTGGAAACTTTATGAAGTGCATACAATATTACCTTTGATTACTTATCACTATGGTTAAATGTGTAATTGTCTCATGTTAATTCAGGAGCTAGCTGGTAAATTTCAGTTTATTCTGACTCTACTATTGGATACTCTGGTATCTTGCAGGTTGAATTCAAGACAAATATTGTGATTGCAGTCTTCAAGTGTGCTTTTCTTTGGAGGAACTTGAAATCTGTTACATTATTTATAGTTCAAATTTCATTGTCAATCTTAGTTCATTTCCCAACATACACATATTTACTTTTAAGTCATCCATGAAGATCTACCATGTAAAACATTGATGTTGTTGAACCAGTGGCCAATGAATTTGGGCCTCTCTTTAAATATTTCAACCCCTTAGATAGGTTATATCTTATTTATTGATGTCTTCTCTCCATTTTTTACAACTTAAATTATAGTAATCCTTTCTGTCAATTCTTTCAAAGTATGTTGTTGGAGTTTTCAGCTATCGGGTTTCCAACTTTTCTGATTTAGATATTCTATCTAGGTTAAATTTTCTTTCTCGGAAAATTAAATTTAGGAATTCAAGGGTTGAAGTGAAGACTCACTGAATGAAGAGGTGTGTATTTGACTGGTGGTCAGATCTCACTATTTTGTGAATGACCAATTACTTTTATTGTTTGTTTCAACTTTAATTTTATAATGTGCCCTTTTTGTTATGTTGTTTTTATTTATGGGATTGATGCGTCCTCTTATTAAACCATCTTTGTCATTATCAAGATAACTATAAGTGAGTATTAGGTTTATTATATATTTACATTGAATGCATTGGCCAATTTTGTTAATTCGGTATTTAGTTAACACTGGTATAATCTTACTCTTCTTGTGAATGTCAGTGGGTAGGTCAGTGACATCATCAGTTTGAACTTCTTCTCATTCATCTCATTTCATGTTTGCAACATAAATGAATACTTCTATGTTGATTTCTACAACAGTTGTCTTTTTTTTTCCCAACGAAATTACCAGTGTTTTAATCGTATTAGGTATGAGTGGTAGTCGATAGAAAGGTTAGATTTATGACGATGTTGGTCACTTATTAAAGCAAGCTAGGATACTCTTATGCCTATCTTGTTTCGGAAGGTGATTAAATATAAATTGTTCGGCCTAATAGATGACCAAATTTTTTTCAATAAACATTGGACCTTGTTTGCTGGATGATATTGAACTCGATTTCAGGTTCACAAACCAGTAAGAGAGGGTACAATTCTTTTGATTTCATTTTTTTTTTATTTTATTTTTTCCCATTTCAAATAAGTTTAAAATATTTCACCATACACGAGTATGAGAATGATTTTTATCCATTTTACCCTTTTATACTTTTTGTGGGAGATTCACTTCAATAATGTAGGGGCTCTTCACCAATTTTCCTTCTTCAATATTTGAAAAACATAATGTTATGTTCAAAACCTCTCCAAGTCCCATATCGATATTTGGATAACAAACCCTCCACAACATTCCCAATTCGTTCTTCTAATGACAAGACCATCTCAACATTATGGTGGAAAGGATTAACTCTTGTAGTGCGCAGAATTTGCCATTAGATAAAGCATAGAAACCATGCATAAAAGTGTGTCATTAATAAATCTCTCAGCCATGGCTAACATTCTAAATTATAATTAGCATAGTTCCACAATAACTTGGTATCTGGGATCTATTGAGCCTCAAGAGGAATACATTTTTTTGAGATTCAAACCTTTTGTTGTCTATGTTGTACTAGTTCCTCAAAAAGGTGCTCCACTTAAAATAAACTAGAGGTGGACTCTTTCTTTTAAAAAATTTTGTTGCACTGTAAGAAAATTAGTGGTGTTATGTCAATGGAAGACCATCATTGATGTTATAGTAAGTTTTTAAATCTGTTAAATTTATGGAAGTTTCATCATTATTTACTTTGCTAGAGGCTAGGTCTGATAAGGAAATACCCTGGAAAACATCCATGTGACAAGCACTCCGAGAAAGATGTTATGTGATTGGTTTCATAGTATTTATTTGATTCGATTAAATTTTTGTGAAATAGTTTACACGGTTACACGAACGGTGCTAAACTTGTTATTATTTAAACCAGAAACAATTTCCTAGGCTGGAATTTTTGAAATAAATTGACCTCATCCTCCAGCATTTAAATAAGGTCGAATATGTTGGTACAATACTAGTGTTAAAGGAAAATTGGCATGAGCCCTAAGATGCTCAAGCCTCAGGTAAGGTTGTTGGGCTGCATTAGCCACATCTGGCAAACCCCACAAGAAGAGGAGCATGCCCACCATGATTTAAACCTGGGTCACTTTCACAACAACTGTTCCAAATTTTTGATAGATTGTGATCTATTAGAATTGCAATCCTGTTATATAATTAATTAAAAAAAAAAATCTTGAAGTGAACTTACATTTGTGCAGTGGGGTGTAGTCATGTATATGCAGTTTGATTTTCTCTACATCATTCTCTATACAAGAAGATCTTTAAGGAGAAGGATTATGTGCTATATTATAATGGGACTCATCAACAAGTGGATGGTTGGATCGCTATAGTTAATGCATCTTTCCCATGATTTAAACCGAGGCCAGCTTCACAACAACTATTCCAAGTTGTTGCTAGATTATGTTCTATTGGACTTAAAAACCAGTTATTAAAAACAAATTTTTTTATCAAGTGCTATATATAGAGAAGGAATGCAACTTTTTTATCCCTCATTTTTAGAAATAGTTACTTTGTTTATGAATTCAGTGGAAAGAAGCATGAGGAATCCTCAAAGTCTTCTTTTGTGGCAGATAATCATAGCCTTTCTCAAGGTTTCCCATGGCTATAAGGGAATTGGATATTCCCTTTTCCAAAAAAAGGAAAGGTACTTCATAATGAAATATAATGTTATAGGTGGATCATGCAGTGCTCTACCTACAAATTTTCCCAAAGGGATACTATGCAGTGTATGTTGGAAGTGAATGTAGTAGATTTTTCGTCCCCACAACTTACTTGAATCATTATTTGTTCAGGACATCGTTGGAGAAGGATGAGGAAAAGTATGGGTTTGCTCACCAAATGGGTCTCACCATTCCCTGTGAGGAAGTTATATTTTTAACATCAACATTTTTGAAATAGATTGAAGAGCTTGCCTCTGTTATTCTAAGTCTTAAATAAGTAATCTAGGGTTGATTCACACTGGAGGTTCTTACTTTGAAGAATATTTTTTTGTTTCTAACAAACTAAAGTGCAGGTATTTTCTACAAGGTTTATTATTTTTGTCAAGGCAGGCTTTAATATTTATTTCAAGACATGATTTAATAATTATGTCAAGGCAGGCTTAATCTCAGTACAATCTTTGATATAAATCATCCCAAAGTTGCAAAGTAAGCAAGTTTTTTTGGGGGGTCTTTATCAAGGCATTTTTATGATATTTTCATTTTTAGAGTTATGGTGGCTTTGCCATGCCCTCTACCTTGTAAAAAAAGAAACAATTAACTACAGATTGAATGAGAGCAATCTTTTGCAATTTATGTTAAAATTTTTGCAAGAAGAGGTGAATCAACTTGTCGTGTAATCTTTTTTTTTTCAATCGCTTTTGTGATAGTTAGTTTTTTGAATCAACATCCAAAATTTATATTTAATAATTTTTTTAGTCGGATAAACCCCTTTTGATTGAAGAGGATTCCAATCTCCATCCAATATGAGTTTTATGCCCAAAAAAGCCTTGGCTATGATGCTTCAAGTGAGTGGTACATATATTTTGTAGTCACTGAGGAGTTACACCTGACCTCATCCACATAGATCTCAATAACATGAATGACCACTAGTCACAAATTCTCTGCCATTTCTGGATAGAGTCACTTTTCTATGCTTTATAGAAAACAATCCATTTGATTACATACAATAATTTGAACTTTCAATAAACAAATATGTACAAAATATATTATATATTTTTTTGTCCAATAGACATTAGGAGGTCAAACATGTTAGAGCCCATCCAGATGTAATTTACTGGTGGTCTAATTTGTACATAGGTTAGCCACATTCAATTGACTTTAGACTTCAGAAAACAATGGAATATAATTTTATATCAAGTGGGAGAATATCCCATAAAAACTTATCTTAATTTGTCCTATTAAATTCTAATAAAATAGGCTTTCTAATTTCTATTTTAGCTTGATTACCAGAAGGGACCACGTAGGTCTCATAAGATATTAAAAGGAAGACTTTAAAATAGACATAACATGAGAAAAATGGTCATTCACAGGCTGATGTTTTGGAATAGAGTGCTAAAATATTTGGGATATAGTAAATCTTAGTGAGTCTAACCAAATACTCTGTGAAATGAAGGAACTTTCATTAAAAGTGAATCTTAATCAATATACATGTGCAAGGGCCATTTCCAAATACCTTTAGTAAAGATTAATTAAAGTAAAATGACTTTGGTAGCATCCAGTTTGAAATTGTCTTAAAGTAGAGAACTGGTCCTTAAGATTATTTACCGTAGTTATGTGTGTTTAAACAATCTTTCAATGAGAAACAAGGTATTGTCTCTTAGTTGATTTGTAGTTTTCACGCAATGGAGTTTGGCAAGAGCACATTTGAGATTTTGGTTGAATTCTCACAACTTCTTATGTTCCTAGGGAATTTCAAATGATAGTTTGTGTTGCATCCTAATAGATGTAAAAAATGCCCATATCAGCATGTTGAATAATCATATTGCAGGAACTACTATTAGATAGTTTTGAGTAACAAGAGGACCTTGCCTCAGTGTTTTTTTTTTTTGTGGTTAGAGGATGCCATTTCTTCCCCATGGCTTCTTTGAAGTTGAAGTAGCTTATCGTACATAAGAATGTAGTTGGTGAGTTTAATTTCTTATTATTCTAACGTTTTAGATAGAATAATGAATTTCATGAGTATAATCTTGTATGTACAAGTTCACATTCTTTAATTCTGGACTCTCGTGTATTAGGTATCTTCAGACTACATTTTATGCTTTCAATCTATCTCGTATCTTTTGATATTTTCCATTCGTATCACTTGTTTGGTTTGAAAATTTTGCATTAGAAATGCATGCAAGCCTTTGCCCACCTTTTAAGTGTTTGCTACAAGTAGCTGGAATATAGCTAATTTACTAGGTTCAAATTACATTTCAACCTTTTTCATTTACATTGTCGAAGTAGGTGGCAGAAGGATGAAGATTGGAAAACTTGTTCCAACAATGGAATTTTGTCATAAAACAGTTGTGGGTCCATTATGAAGTTGTACATAAAAAGCACAGATGGTTCATTTATTGAGGCCAAATGGAGTAGCATTGTCTGACACTTCAAGAATGCAGATCCAGGTTTTCGTTCTTGGAAAGCAAAGGAGCGAATGACCCAATTGTTGTCAAGAGCGGTCGGAAAATTGTGGAAGTCAAGCCTCAGGTATTACATATTATTGTTATCAATTAAGCATTCTATGGCTATTTTTCTGAGGGATATGAATTTGCCTTATGTCATTTTCATTTTTCATGAAGATCTTCAAGACAGGCAGTTAATTAAATTGTTTAAATTCAAAAATTTCAGGGAGTGAGCAAGGGTGTGAGAGTTGAATATCTTTTAACAATGATGGCTATCCAGGGGACTCTTCCAGATTTTTCTGTGTATAGGAGATGATTGTTCATATGAAGACATGTTTGATGTTATGGACAATGCAATGGAAGCCTTACCTAAAGCTGCAAAAAGGGAGGTCTTTGCATGCACTGTTGGTCAGAATTAGAGTAAGGCTAAATATAGCTGGATGATTACTGTTGAAGCAGTTAACATGTTACATGGACTAGCATCAGCAAGGGAATCATTATCTAGGACTTCACCAAGGGATATCGCTTATGTTTCAGAAGGGTGATTCCAAAGTTCGTATATTATTTTGTGTAGTTCGATGAATAAAAAAAATAAAAAATATCCAAATAAAAAATTTCTTTTTGTTGTTGCATATTTTTCTTGATGTCATGACATTGATCATAATCTTGTAAATCTTAATGTGCCTTCGTGTATTCTCAATGCAATTTTCTTTCATTTTTCATTTCAACATAGCTCTACAACATCAGAACTAAATGGACCTATCTAATCTTTGTGTTTTTGTAGTGTTAAAGATGGAAACCTTTGTTATACAGTTGTAAGAGGAAGATGGGGACTCTTCTTGGATTCATTCATTTCATTTGGAATGCAATTTTCTTTCATTTTTCATTTCAAGATAGCTCTACAACTTCAGAACTAAATGGACCTATCTAATATTTGTGTTTGTAATTTGTAGTGTTAAAGATGGAAACCTTTGTTATACAGTTGTAAGAGGAAGATGCAGACTCTTATTTGTATTCAGTCATTTCAATTGGAAGATCTTGACAATATTTGGTTGATTAAAGTAAATGGCTATTCACAATAGTTTTCCTTTTTTTTTAAATTCTTTTTATGATGATTTTGAAGACCCCGACATGCAACTACATCATCATGTTAAGAAAAATCCTAACCATATGAAATAAATTATTAGTATTTTATAAGTGGCAGACTTCCAGCCCTACCAAATTTCTCTGAATCTTGGGTTGCTAATATGTTTCATTAACATATAATGAATATGAACTCTTAGCCAATCGAAAACAATTTAAGGTCATACTTCAAGGTCTAAATAAAGTTTCAAATCCTTATAGTGTCCAAGATACACAACAATGTGTTACTTATAACTAAATATATTTAAATTGTAAAAATCAATATTTTGGAAAATTGTAGTAGTCAATATTTTGTATTTTGGGATTCTTTATGTGGATACTATAATAGTCCCAGGTTGCAATTTTGTAGGAGATATTCTTACAACATTGACAAAGGTGGATCATACATACCAAAAACTTGGAGTAACCACAAGTGCCTATAGAGTGTCAAAGGAGTTCATTGAACAAGCTATCAAGACCACGAAGATTGCAATGGATGTTGCAATACCATACATAAAAAATGCTTCTGATTCTGCAATTCATAAAACCTCCTCGGTTGCATCAAATGTCACTCAGCAAGCCCATCAAGCACTTGAATCTGCTAGTGTTGATCCAAAACAAGTGGTAGAAGCATAAAATACTGCAACAGTTGTAGTAGGGGGGAAACTGAAAAAACTAGAAAGACAATCAAAGAGGTGAAAAATATAGCTAAATCTATGATAGACTCACTTATATCGTCAGATCCTATTGTCCATGAAGGGTGTTTTTTTTAATGCAAAACCTATTCTTTTTTGCCTTAACCTATGCTTGTTAAAGTTGTGTGTTGTAGATATTGAGTTTTAGGATTAGTGGTTGCCAATTATGGCAACCAATGTAGCAAAGGATCTACCTTTTGGCACTGTTGGGGGAGAAACACAACTGATATCTGGGCATCCATTAGACACAATTAAGATGAAGCTCCAGAGTTAGACATTTCCTCTTCCTTGCTAGCATCCTCACCATGTTGGTGCAATGGATGTTGTCAAGAAGACCATTGCTAAAGATGGCCTCAAAGGGATGATGCAATTCCTGATTATGTAGTTCATATAACCTCCTCGGTTGCATAAAATGTCACTCAACAAGCCAAGAAAGCACTTGAATCTGTTGGTGTTGATCCAAAACTAGTGGTAGAAGCAGCAAATATTGCAGCAGTTGTAGCAGGGGAGGGGCGGAGGGGGGGGCAGCTGAACAAACTAGAAAGGAAATCGAAGAGGTGAAACTTATATCTACAACTACGACAGACTCGCTTATATCATCAGATCCTATTGTCCTTGAAGGGTGTCTTTTTTAATGAAAAACGATTTAAAACAAAAAAACTTTAAAACGTATTTATTGAATAATGGAATATATCTTAACATTTCAAATCCAATAGTGTTGATTTCAACATTTCATATTAATGGTTTTTATTTCAGCTTAGCCTATAGAACATATTAGATCAATATATTCCAACATATATAACATTTATTATTCTATTATTGGATGTATAGTGTTTGTCTAATCTTCAATTCATATTTAATCGTGAATGAAAAAGTAGATTCATGTGAAAAGTTAATGGAGGAGATTCAAAATAATCTGGGGAAGTGGCAAAGCTAAAACCTTAAACGAAAAGTAACGTTAAAATAATTTAAATTACATTCATAGTTCAATGAAGAGTATAATGCAATAAGATTAATACATTAAAATGATAATAGCAAAGAGAATGCCACTTTATTTCATACAATTATGAAGAAGTAAAAAGTATAAATGTAAACTTTTGAGGTGATGCCACTTTATTTCATACATTATGAAGAAGTAAAAAGTATAAATGTAAACTTATGAGGTTAAGACAATGAGAAATGTTGAAGATAGCAAAGGAAAACTTGTAAAAAAAATGCAGGGAATTATGAAGCCCAAATAAAGAGGTAGCTAATAGTATTACATTGAATTGGTGATTATTTCGACAAATATTTAGATGAAAATCTAGAAAAGAGAAAGAAACTATTCAAAATCAACATAAAGAAATATGCCTCCAAATCTTTAGATGAAAATCTAGCAAAGAGAAAGAAACTATTAAAAATCAACATAAAGAAATATGCCTCCGCAAAAGAGGATGAGCAAAAGGGTTCGATAATGGTATCATGTTAATTCCAATAAATTTTGAAAATGAAGTGGGTGTTAGATTTGGCAATGATAGGGGTAGCTAATGGTATTACATTGACTTCGTGATTATTTCAACAAATCTTTAGATGAAAATCTAGCAAAGAGAAAGAAACTATTCAATATCAACATAAATAAATATGCCTCCAAATCTTTAGATGAAAATCTAGAGAAGAGAGAAACTATTCAAAATCAACATAAATAAATATGCCTCCACAAAAGAGGATGAGAAAAAGGGTTAGATAATGGTATCACGTTGATTCCAATAAATTTGGAAAATGAAGTGGGTATTAGATTTGGCAATGATAGTTCAAGCAAAACTTTAATCTTCAGTTGCAAAAATAGAGGTAATAGGAAGACTGGGGTCAATTAAGTACTCCAAGAACATTGAACCCTTCACCGAAGACGAATTTTGTGTGTGTATGACAATGTGTGTAGAGACTAACTCATAGTAATGGATTCCATGGAATGCTTGTCTGTTATGATGATGATGGAGAAGCATTTTACGATTTTTTTCATAATTCCACCCATGAAAATAAAAAAATATATACAAATTCATCGTTGCACCACTTACAAGTATTTCATACAACACATTTCACAATTATGCACAAAAGCAAGAATCAAGAACCCTTGTGTAAGTCCTTGTGGATGTATGCTTGCCTCACTATTGTTTATCTATGTGCTTCAACTTTGGCTAACAATTTCTTCAACTCCTTTGATCACTCTTGATGGTAAGCACTTAAATGCAAGTCAGACACTTGCACCACCCAAACCACATCACTATTACCATTGTTCACTCACCTTCCACATAATAAAACATTTCCCTTGAAACGACCCCTATGATTGCAAGGAATGGAGTGGTTCTTAAGGTACAGAGGTTAGAAATTTTCTTTCCCTTTAGTGTGGCATTGTGCACCCCATAAGGTGACATCTATGATGTAGCTTGGCATGTGGCACAAAGTGATAGTTTCTTTCCACATTCCCCCACTCCTCCTTTCGGCGTTCCTTTGCACCTATGGGTGAGACATGTACTAGGAGATTAAACTTCTTATCACAAGGATACACAAAGGTTTGCCAACATACTTTATTTTGCCAATTATACTAATAACTATAGATAAATTAGAAGTCAATACAATTTTTACGAAAAGCAATTAGAAAAAGTAATTTGGAAGTCAATACAATTTTCTTTTTACATTGGTAGAACTACATCTTCATCCGTGTAATATATTACAAAGTAACTTTACATCAAAAAATGTCTTAACAAAGCACGTCTATTAAAGACCTAATCCACTTAATCAATAATTTTTTACCAAAAACAATTACAAAAATATAATATATAAAAAAAAGTCGATCAACTTAGCATCAAATGCTGTCATGTGAACACAGAGAGAGCTATCGTACACAGATTTAGAACTTGAGAGTTGGGATAACGTACAGACATTTTAGTTGCTGTAGCATGTATTGAATTTGTCTTTCGGTCTTCCCACATTATTCATTATTTTGGGGACCAACGTTATTGAAAAAGTGTAGATGCATTTTTTTTCGTTTAGTGAACTTCCGTTTACAAGATTGTTCACGTGTTTCAAAAATAATGTTGAATTATAGAGCAGGGCGCTAAGAACGTTATCCCCGTCATCCCGCCGTTATAGAGCTCGAATATCGGGACATCACATATTCCTGTCCTCCATCGAATGAAAATAAATATTTTTTATAATCATAAGAAAAAAAAATACAATTTTAACGTTAAACTTAATCACAAGAAAAAAAAAAAACAATTTTAACATTAAGCTTTTGGACATTGAAATATTGTCAACAAGTATAAAGAGTTTAATTCACCCAAAGTGATCATAGATGTCTCGAGTAAATGATATTATTATTGTGACATAATAATATTAATGTGGTGGAAGGTGCTTTTACAGTTTAATTATGTGACACATGGTATTTTAAAAAATATTAATAATGGTGAAAAATGACAATGAGCTCTGTGGTGATTTTTGTGTTGGCTAGGGTTTCCTGTTCTGGTTACTAGGGAAGCTTGACGACGACCACTAGCGCCCACGCCCCTGATGGAATGAGGCTCGCGGAATACCCCCTAGATGGAATATTGATGTAGGCCTGGATCCACGGGCCTATGATACCCAGCGTGGACTCTATCTGCCTCCCCTGCGGCCTCTCTCGGCTTCTATCTGCCTCACCTGCGCCCTCACATGGCCTCATTTCATGGCTGGTTGCGACTGAATGCACCAGATGGGTTTTGACACTGGCTTCTCAAGACTTCCTACAACTCTTCTTCATAGGGAGGTCAGTCGCCACTTGGCTAGGTTGGACACACTGTTTCCACTTGTGGACTCAGCATGTTCGATACTTACTGGGAGATTGCACTGTACAACGCTTACAGAGTAATGGCATGGTTCTGTCCCCCACATATTCATATAGTGGAGCTATGATACCAGATTTTCTACGGAACTAGACTTAGCGAATAGTGTCGCCCCCCTTGAAAATTGCAGCTATCATCAATAATAAGGTATGCTCTGCACGTTATCAGATTTTTATTAAGCCCCCTGTGGGAAACACTATTTTATTATGGGCTCAGGAAAATGATAGGGTGGCTGATCTGAAACATATTACCAGTCATGTATCTAGCTACCCTAGCCATCTACAATCCTTCATACACTGTGGCAAAGCCCTCCAAGAATCTGGCTCATTAAAAGACTACTCTATCAGTTCTGGCTCCATAATCATTCTCAATCTGAGACTGAGGGGTGGAACTATTGAAACACACAGAGCTCAAGGAACAACAAGGGGTACTAGCACTACAAAACCAAACACCCCAAAAGGTCCCTCATACAGGAACATTTTAAAAAAGAAAAACAAAGTTGTGGCACCTACAACACCAGCTGATAATGGACCCAAACCATATATTGTGGAGCAACTGAATATTGTTTCAAAACTAAACATAGTACTTCCAGAGATAGACGAATACCGAACTTTTTTTGAATCACAAGCGATAATCTGCAGATTCAATATTTTCTAGCCCAAAACAATGGATCTCTTCCATTGGATATTCACCAAATGGACTATGGATTATGAAATGCACCTCTGTTCTAAGGGGTTTTTCATCATCAAGTTCACATCCTCGGAAGCCAGAGACATCATCCTTAGGGAGGGGCCGTGGTTCTGGGGTTCTACTGGACTCTTCATCACTCCTTGGTTCCTGGATTTCGATGCAAATACCATGGTTCAAGTAACCAGAATGCCAGTGTGGTTTTGGCTTTACAACCTTCCTCTTCATTTTTGGAATGAAAGTGTACTAGAATGTATTGGAAACATCCTTGGGAGATATATCAAAACCGACACACAACGCTTGGAGGAGCGAGTCTACACTTTTGCACGAATCTGTGTGGAGGTGGACCTCAGTAAAGGGTTGCCAGAAAGCATACAATTGATAGACAAACAAAAAAAATGGACACAACATCTTGATTTTGAAAATACCGCATTCAGATGCCATATTTGCAGGAACACCGGTCATCTGAAAAATACATGTTCGGAAGCAAAAAGAGATAATAGAAAAAAGAAGAAGACAAGGAAAACCCCAAAAGGATGGAAATTTCCTCCAAATGAACCAGATCATGAGACCAATGATGATGAGGATGTCCTCAAACCAAATGAGAACAATTAGACAACCGCCAAACCAAAGACAAAAGAACAAGAGATGCAGGACCCTTTCGACATAACCTCCATGGTTCAGCCGACAATGGACCTTAGAGCACTAGACACAGAGGGGAATAAAAGACAACACGGCTCAGACACCTTAGATTTAGAGAAGGACAATGGAGCAATCAATGATGATACTCAACTCGCCCTTATCTCGGTCACACCAACACAAAGTGCTTGGCGGAAGGTCGAAAAGAAGAAAGGAAGAAAAGATTGATTTTCTCCCCATATACTATAATTTTACTTGCCACTTTTTTTACTGTCTTGATTGACATTTACTAGCACATGCAACATCAATTTTCACTTCAATTTTTATATAAAAATAAAAAAAATAAAAAAAATAAAAAATAAAATTATTATTTTAGAAATATGTGTCTTTGAGACCAATGTGTCATTTAATCCGTGACTATATATATAATTTCATAAATTAAATTAAAAAATAATGTTATTAAAATATTCACAAAAGCCAATGACAAAAATATTATTGAGTAGATATGCACTTGTTATAGTCTACCGTGAAAATGAAAATGTGTAGTTTCTTTAGTAGTATATGAAATTTAAGAAAAATATTAATAAAATAAAATTAGTTTCATGCTACGGCTCATAACAAAACTTGGTCTAATGAAGGTAAGGATACTAGGGGTCAAGCATCTAACGTGTATTATAGTATAATATAATAGGTAACATAAATAAGGTGAGGGACATCCATAATGTAGTGAAGGATAACAACATTCCATTAAATGGCAATGGCTAACTCATTTAAAAGAAAGTTGTAAACCTTTTATCACATGAATTGAGTGCATAGAAAAGTAAGGACTTTAACAAAGGATTCAACTTTCCAATCACACTCATGAACAATTTAATAGAAAAAAAATGTATTTGGTGTAGAAGAATGGATTTTTAACTTAGTTTTTAATGGAAATGAACACATAAGGCAAGACTATGCCTACATACTGAAGAGAGCAATACCACCAAAATGAAACCTGAATTATAAACAACTTTCAGAAATAAAGAAGCTGAGAAACAATGATAATATAGTTATCATAAACACTGACAATGGTGGGGCCACTATATTAATGGACTAAGATGAACACAACTTAAAAATGAGGGATCATTGCAACAATAGTGGTAGCTATAAAAAGTTGAAAGAAAACTCAATCTCCAAGGTGACCAAAGAGGTTAAGAAAACCATGAAATAATCCAACTCTAATGATCCATTGAAGAAAAGACTTATTTCTAGTTGTGAGATCACTCCTAGAATCTATGGCATCCCTAAAATTCATAAAAAATGTGTCTCACTGATACCAATAGTATGTTCTAGCAAAGTATGTGGAAAGCATTTTTGGTCCTCTCGTTGCAAACATAAACTCATACTATTATGAGCAAGGTTCATAAACCCAGTTGAATACTCAAATTATCTGAAATATATAAATATCCTTGATAGAAAAATAATATATTATATAAGAAATGCAAAGAAGATGTCAAATGATTGAATTGGTACAAATGAGGGATCGCTTAAATACCCAGGAAAGTGCCCCTTCATGAATGGCCACGTCCTTATGAGACATGTTTCTGCAGTATACTATTCACAATTAATTATTACTATTAATAATTTACATTCATAACATTGTTTTCCTCTTCAAAGACGATTTGTCCTCAAATCTTATTGCAGACAAGGTGCGTCCTCTTGTTTCTTCGTCTTGTAATCTATACACAACTTTCATAAATCCTCGATTTTTCATCTTTGATAATACAATATGGTAGGGTTCTTGGAGTGATAACTAAAATTGTCAAACTGAGAAGGGATCCAACCATCCTAAATTCATCTTCGGAGGAATCTTGCTGTTACTAGATATTTCATGTGAATTTATATCACAAGACCGAATTGTGGTGACATCGACATTATTTAGAGCATAAATCATTTTTTCTGGTCTAAATTATATGGATCTGCAGACTCATTGAGATGTTTTATTTTATGTGTTAAGTGTCGATATGGAGTGTTTGTGATCTGAATTTCCCTTATCATGCATGTGGCAATTTCCTGATTTACTTCAAATACTGATGTTTTTTAGTTGGATACATTATCTTCATTTGGATTTTTCATCATCTAAGACGCAACATTGAAATGTGTTTTCACTTTAACTCACTTGTCATCTTCTTTAGTTGTGATATTCATCGGATTGGTATTTGTTCCTTTTTCTTTAACTTGAATTTCTACATTTGAATATTTTTATGCTTCCTTATCGATAATTTGGTGTACCTTGTTTTCCAATGACTTCCTGTCCTCCTTTAGCTTCTTAATTTGTGTCAAAAAATTTCACTATCGTCCGTAAGCCGAGAAACTTCTTCATTTTTGTTAGTGGTGATTTTGTCAACTTCCCTTTACATTTTTTTTTTTTTTTTCTTTTTTGAAAAAAATATTTTGGGATATCTTATGTGTCTTCTAGTATTATTGAACTTGGCTTCAATATAACATCTTGTAGCATTATTTTTTTCTTTCTGTAGTAAAATTTCAAAAACATTTTTTTCATACTTAGTATGAAGAACCCTAGCGATTCCATCCAAGGTTAACCTATAATGATGTCACCTTCATTACTCCATAGGGATTGAATAGATAATTGTGATATAAATGTATAATCCCTAATGTTTAATTTCAAATCGATTATGGCATATAGTTTTTTATTCGAGTAGTCTAAATTTTCAATTATTTTTTACTCGGGAATTGGAAATTGGTTAACAATTTTGGGACATATATAATTATTATATTCAGCTGGAGCAACAAAAGTAGTAATATATTTTCCTACCAAGGTCCCCTTAGTCGTAAATAGAACTAAAGCGGAGTTAAGTGAGGTTTCTAAAAATATTCCATTACTAGTTTCTATTTTATTTTTTCGAGATGAGCTTTAAGGTTTTAAATGTAACATTATTTTTATAAATATTTTTAACATCAATTAAAAATATTCCTCCTTAATACTTTTTCAAAATACCCATTTACGATCATAGGAGTATAATAATTTATTTTTGTTTACTTAACAAATGTCTTCCCAATTTCTCCCTTTGGAATCCTTAATACCTTCAAAATTATTATTTTTAATCCTTGTATGTTTTTTTAAATACCTCACTTGAAACTTTTTATTAATTTATTTTTCCTGACTCATTTTTATTTTTATTTTACCTTTTCTTATAAACTTTGATAAGCCATTCTAATCCTCTTATCTTATTTATATAAACCTAGTTACCAAAGAAAATGACACAAACCAAAAAATGCGAATGGCAATGAAGTTGATGGAGGTTTGATGGCCAAAAGTCGTATCAGACTAGTTTTATGCAGCGGTTGAGCAGCGAGTGGATCAAACAACTTTGATACCAAATGCTATGAACAAAGTTAAAAAACACAATTGAATGCTTAGAAGATATGGAATATATAGATATCCATGATAGGACAATAATATGATATATAAGAAATATATAGAAAATATGAGATGATTATTTTTTTACAAATGAGGGTCGCTTAAATACCTAGGTAGGTGCCCCTTCATGAATGGCCATGTCCTTATGGGACATGCCTCTTTAGTATACTAATAACTAATAAATATTTATTATTAATCATTTACACTCATAACATATACATTAAGGACTCAAATCACTTTATCAACCTCATCAAATAAGAAAGAAATAATCCAAAAGACATTATAGTAAGATTTGATGTACTCTCCGTCTTTAGCAAGATCCATCTAAATTAAGCCATCTAGGTTATCAAAGAAGTCACTGACCTTGAGACATCAAAACTTGTAGAACTTCGTTTCAGGTCAACATTCTTTAGATTCTAAGGAGAAATTTTCAAACAAACCACATACATCGCTATGCGATCTACATGTTTACCCATTGAAGCCAACATGTTCATGGAATGTTTTGTGAATAATGAACTAAAATCCTATCCTTTATAACTAAGTTGGTGGAAAAGTTACGTACATGGCATTAATGTAATATGGCCACATGGGATCCATGAACTAAATAATTCCTTCAACTGCCTCATCGGTATCTGAAATGACATAATGTTCGCTATGAAAACTGAATACAATAAAAGCAGCCCTTTCTAGGATATACTTCTCACCAAAAGTGAATATGGAACCTTGTCATCTGAAGTACTTAGAAAGAAGACACATACTCATAGCTATCTACATGCAGATTCTCAGCACCATATAACACAAAATATGGGGGTCTTGAATACCGTTGTAACCACAACCTTGATAATATTTGACAAAGAACATTTGGAGAAAGAATTATACAACTTAAAAATACCTTCTAGTGCATGGATTATAAGAATATGGACATGAATTAAAATAACTATATATATATATATATATATATATATATATATATATATATATATATATATATATATATATATATATATATATATAAACTAGAAAAGGGAAAATGTCCCTCCTCCCAAAGCTCACAACCTTGCAAAGGGAAATCTTACCTACCTTTCATCTATGGGGTTACTCGTATAATTTCCAAAGTCCTAAAGTAAATGGAAATTATATCATCTTTTAAACCCCTTGAAACTATTAGTAAAAATAAAAAATCTATTAAATATAGGATTGACCACTTCCACCTCAAGGGAGATTATAAAGTATTTTTGTCATGTGGTAAATGTTACATTGGAGAAACAAGTAGGTCATTCAAAGACAAAATAAAGGAGCATGGAGTAAATATAAAGAGTGAAAGGGTGAGATCCTCTTCCCTAACTGAACATTCCTCTAAGACTAAGCACTACATAGGCCCAAAAATAAATGAAATCATTGCCAAAGAAGGCCAACATTACAAAATAAGATGTGTGGAAGCCTTGGAAATAATGAAACATGCAAAAAATCTCAACATGGATGGTGGTATTCAGATTAACAACATATGACTCCCCTTACTTACTGACTCTCCTCTTTATAATTAGTTGTCTATTCTATCTCCATGTATATCTCTATATCCCTATGTTATGGTTATCCTTCCCCCTTTAGTTCCCTCTTGATTGCTACCCCTTTCCTTACTCTTCCTTCTTCGTTGTAATAGGAAATTGGAAGAGTAGACATAGTGCACATATTACTCAAAACAATGCGCATATTCCTTATGAAAAACTAAAATAAAGCCACATTCATAGTGTCTCGTGATATCCAAAAAAGTTCAAACAAGGAGAGTATTATTGAGAAAATATCTCAAAAAAACTCAACAATCAACAAACTATTCTTACCTATATACTATTATGAGCATTATTTCCAAGTCCCCCCTTTAATGCTTACAATACATCATTACAAATATTATTATACGAATCATAAATTACATGCAGCCATATATATCTGGTTGGTCTTCATCAACACTCACATCCACTCTGGAACCTCATAAGCGTCGCTCTTTCTTCACCACCTTATCTTCTAGTTGTTACTTGAACTCCATTTAAAACATAAACACATCTGACCATCTTTGATGAAATTTGTATAATTTACGATTCTCGATCTCCCAAAGGAAAACCTTGATGCTAGACCACCCTATGGACAAACTCCAATCTATCAAAAATGGAACGAACTACACATTTGATAGTTGTATAGGTGAGATGTAGGGGTATTGAGTGTATCCAACAGTTAATTATGCAACTGACCTTTATACACACATGGATCTCATAACATAACCCGTAACTAATGTTGTTGAAGCCCTAAGCACAACAAGAACCATCAAGATATTATAACAAAATCACACAATCAAATTAGCGATATGTTCTCTCGACACCAAAGAAAAATTGAGAACCGTTAATTTAAATTATGCTAATATATTCAATAATTGGTTCTCCATTATAAGATAAATAATAATAATTTTACATGCCACTACATCTCAAACCCATACCACTCAATAATTTTACAATTTGTAAAGTTAAAACACCAATACACAAACATGAACTCACACATTGTATTGTAAAAAAAATAAAACTACTATCGTCTACGTGGCTCCCCTTAATCATGAAACACTGCAGCATAATTAGTACTCAGAGTATTTGTAAAACACTGGCTTTAGAGACTCTGGAAATGGGACAGCGTGGCTGACAGTGACTCCTTTTCACTCAAAACCATCGCCTTGCTTTTGCAATGACCGCTTTGAATTTCTCCAATTTGCTAGAGATGAAGTTCATTTGTGGCAATCAAACTTTGATGTATTATTTGCACACTAAGTTCACCGTAACAATCAACTCATTTTAGATTCCAGTCGCCTCCTCTTGCCATACTCGATGTTGATCTTCACCTTCAATAGGATCTTTTATCTTCTTAGCAGCATCAATATTATCAGACTTTGAGTTTCTATGATGGCTCCCTACACTTTATTAGCACCTACCAGAATATCCCCAAATCCATTGACTTAGTAAGGACTATTTATCTGAACATTTACAGGAAGTGAAAGAATTTTGTCATTTGAGAAAATGGAATGGAATCTCAATCATGAGCATTCCCATCTAATGAATGACCTGAAATAATATTTCACAAATTTCTTAAAAGGATTCGTTGATCTATCCACCAGTTGCAAAGGATTATCATCATCTCTGAATTGTGAAACAACAATCCCATACAATGTTGGCATCTTGTTCAATCACGGTCGCGATCTTGGGCTTCAAAACCACGGTGAGACTCTGCATGTTGATGGGTCTCTATGTTGTATGTTGGTTCTTATCTTATTCAACACAATAGAAACATGCTCCACACACTGATACACCTCCACGCACTCAGTTGTAGATATACATACACCCACCTACAAATGAACTCGCAGTGGCAGCTACACTCTAGCTGCTCCTTCCAATCAGGCCGGGGGAGACACCAAAAATAAGATTAAATTCAACACTACAATAATAGAAAAATAAGCACTCTCACACACTAGTTAAGTAATCTATATACAGAGGATCAAAATTCATGTTTCTTTCATCTTCCTGGGCTCTCCCATAAGGAATTCAAGCTTATACACAATCGAAAATTGGAAGAGAAGACACGGTACAAAGATTACTCAAAAGATATTGTATATTCATTACACAAAACCAAAATACAAGCCACACAAATTATGTCTCATGAGATCCAACATATTCCAAACAAGGAGAGTTTTGTTGAGAAAATATCTCAACAAAACTTAACAATCAACAAACTAATCTTACCTATATATTATTGTAAGCATTATTTCCAAGTATAGTTCCCAATTTTTTCTCTAATATTCCTCTTCTAGTCTTCCCTATCCCCTTTTCACCTTGTACCCACCTCCCTTCTTTTTATCACCCTCTTTTAAATCAATTTCCCTTAGAAAAATTTAAAAAAAAATAATTAACACTTAATATAGTACTATACTTTTCTATTTAAAAAAGTTTTTGAAAAAAATAATTGTTAACTGTAAAAATATTGATGAAAACTTAAAAGATAAAAAAATAAAAGTCAAAAAGTAAAGAAAAGTGTTACCCAGATTCTTGGAGACGTATGCTTGTAAATACCCCAAAAGAAAAATGAAACCAAGTATATGTTCCATGGATTTTATAGGTGGGACGAATTCTCTTTTGTAACAGAAGGATATACTCAACGTAAAGATGAAGTGGATAATGATTTGTCACCATTAAAAAACTAAATTCACATCTTGTGGTGGAATTTTACATATACCAATATAAAATGGAGTACAACTGGGCAAAAAGCAAAAAGCACTTCGTGTAGCCATTCCCAAGGTGTCTCACAGCTGAAAATAGTACGTTATCTACTCTTTGATGGCTCCCTAATGAAAGAATATTTGATGAGTTACAATTCGGATAAATCTATAGATCAAGCCTTGCGAATCGCTCATCATCCTTTACCTGATTACGAACAGCTAAAAGTAGAACTTTGGAAAAATATTGCTGTATACTTAGCATTGAACAAATTTAATAATTCACGATACGTGAACCGATATCTCCAGTTCTGTAGTTTCTGACAACTTAATGTTCTGTATACTGCTGCAGCCATATCAATGGCCGGCTCCAAGGTTTGGGGCAGAACCTAGACTTCGTTTCCCTTTATTGCTTTTATCTTCTCCATTGATGTGATGGGTGTCGACGTTTCTTGGTTGAGATTTATGTGGGCTCATCTGCATATGACCAACCCCGGGGCTTTTTCTGGATTTGGAGAGCTGCTGTCCGGTCATCTGCATCGAATTTACTTGAAGACTTGCTGCGCCTTTCGTCATTAAATTTAATACGCCCTCTACTTTGTTCCATGAGGGTGATTCCTCGGCCTTCTTTATATTTTGAATAGTCAGACTAAGCCTGAACGACAACTCGCTCATCTCGTTCTTGGAAGTCTTCGAGGAGGCGGCCGAAGAGCTGACCCAGTGGCTATTCCCTTCATCATACTCCACTGCATCTTTCTCATGTGACCGTTGGCAAGTGAATTGAGATTGGCATCAAAGTCCGAGGGATGCAGTAAACAGGTCGTTTTCCAACAACCTGGCACTGCAGCAACGGCTTGTAAGGAGAAGGAGAGGGATCAGAGCTAGCGCCGCCATTAGACTGCTCCTCATCTTAAATTTGATTAGTATTAGCAAACAAACAATAGAAATTAGATATATTATGTCAACTCAGCGTTGGCAGATATATCTGACCGATAGGTTTGCAGAAGAAAAAAACCTTAGCGCGAGAGAGAGCACTCAGAGAAGTTAAAAAAACTCCTTCACCGCCTTCCTCGGGATGAACTGCTTTGAAATATTGAGACATAACCGAACGAAATAACAGGGCGATTGTATACGTTTGACTTTTGGGTTATGGAGCTCCTCTCATAAATTGAAGAGTCACGTACGCACAACACTGAAAGCACAACGAAATTACAGGGTGACTCGACGTTGAGTTTTTGGGTTTATTATATCGAAATTCGATTCGGTGATTTTAGGAATGTGATTTTTTTTTTCTTTTTTAACATGAATAAACAGAAATCTTTATGACACATTATCCCATTTAAATTTATAAGATTTTAGGAATGTGATTTTTTTTTTATAAGATGAACAAACAGAAATCTTTATGACATATTATCTCATTTAAATTTATAATTTTATAATTTTTTTTGAAAATAAAAATAAAAAATATATCTATCATTTAGTTTTATTAGTTTTAATTTTATT
Source organism: Pinus albicaulis (assembly GCA_034641835.2). Classification (NCBI taxonomy): domain Eukaryota; kingdom Viridiplantae; phylum Streptophyta; class Pinopsida; order Pinales; family Pinaceae; genus Pinus; species Pinus albicaulis. The sequence continues at coordinate 993,216,843 of CM076584.1, forward strand.
TTTTCATTTATTTTTATTAGTTTTAATTTTATTTTTTCATTTATGTGAGTATTACTCAATACAATGAGTGTTAAGTGGACTAATAAAAAATAATGAGAAATTAATTAGTTAAAACTATCTCATCAAAATGATCATAAATAAATGACTTAATTTAACACAGTTGAATCCCAAAAATAATATTTAATATAATAGTATGAAAACTTTACAGAATAATCACATAAAAACATAACATATTAAAATTAAAAATTAAAATTTATCTAATTCAATTAAATTTATAAAATTATATTAAAAAAATAATATAAAATTTAGAATTCACAAAATATATATATATATATATATATATATATATATATATATATATATATTATTATTTTAATTATTTTATTTTTATTCAATCTTTTCAATTTTATCTAGCAGAGATGGCAGACGAGTTATAAGCAGTGAATAGTAATGAAACGACTCCTTCACCGCCTTCCTCATCGTTCAACTTCCCTCACAATTTGAAGAGTCGAGGAACTGCTTTGAAATAAGAGGTTGATTGTTAAACGTTTGACTTTTGGGTTATGCGGCTCCACCTCAGCACACCAACGAAAACCGAACGAAATTACCGGGTGACTCTAAACGTTTTAGTTTTTGGGTTTATTATATGGAAATTCGATTCGGTGATTTTAGGAATGTGAACTTTTTTTTGCTTCTTCTTTAACATGAATAAACGTAAATCTTTATGACACATTATACCATTTAAATTTAAGAATTTTTATGGAAAATAATAATAAAAAACGTATTTGTCATTATTTATATAAATTATTTTAGTTGATTATAGAAATAAATTTAATATTAAAAAGAATTATTAACTTTTAAAATGAAAAAATCTAATAACTTTTAAAAATAATTCCCAATAAGACTTGCCATGTTAAAATTAAAGTAAAAGGTTATATAATTTAGTTAAATTTAAAAAATTATATTGAAAAAATTATATAATTTTTAGATTTTGTAAATTATACCATACAAATTTATAATTTTATCAATAAATGAGTTTTTTTTATTATTTCATTTTTACCAAAAACAAATTTAACATTTTAAAAAATGTCAAAAGATTTTAATTAAAAAACCTGAACTTATTAGAATTTTCAATTACAACCAGATTACAATTATAACCGTATATCATCAAATTTGATTAAAATTACAGTTACAGCCCCATATGATCAAATTTGAAAAGACGTAACGAAAAAACCTACCAAAAAAATGTCAAAACGTTTATATTACTAGAATCTGGAGGGTTGATCATGTGAAGCGAAAATGAAACGGAAAACGAATGCAGGTGATAGGTAGTGACTGGATGGGATGAGAGATGGGACGGAACGACGTCGGCCGTCTGACAGTAGCCTGACTTTATTTGAATAAAACTCGCATGACAGGTGGGCATCGAGGTGGACCTGGAGGTTGATATTCAACGTTTGTAATTAATGTTGTCTGGTAATATATGTAAGGTGGAAAATGAAATGATGTCAATAGATATATGTTATATGTTGATGATTTTATTAATGTGGTTGTGTTGTTTGTGAATTTGTGTAGGGAGGATTAGTAAATCATTATTTATTATAAAAAGAGTTTAATGAGGTTATAATTTTATCTAGAAAATAGTGAAAATTTTTGTAAAATTTTGATCAAAAGTTTGTATAAATTTTAGGAAATTTGGGTTACAATTGTTAACGTTCAAGATTTTGGGTGTGACAGGTATTTTTGATGTTGTTGAATTTATTTGCACCATAAATAAATGATTTAAACACTTTCATGGTTAACTTTTTCGAGGGAAAAATGGTTGGATTTCAGCAAAAATGGTTTTCAATTAAAAATTGTGGCTTCAGTAGACAATGCCACATTGACCTTCATTTATTATGGTTGACAATAGTTAGTTTACCATGGTTGTCCTTGGTATACCATGGTCAGTGGGGCTGACCATGGTTCACCATGTTGAGCTTGTTTGAAAATGGTTTCCCATAGTGAATATAGCTAACTATGTTGACCATGATTGATCATGATTTATTGTGGTTAGCTATGTTGAATATGGCTAAATATGTTGATGATGGTTGATCTTAGTTCACAATGGTTGTCCAAAATTGACTATGGATAATATGGTGACTATGGTTGATCAAAGATGATCATAGTTGATTAAAATTGACCTTGGTTGATTATAGTTGACCATACCTTACTATAGTTAACTATGATTGGCTATAAAAATCTTAGTCAACGGACTATGGTGACCATAGTTACTCACGAATTCCATCGTTAACAATAGTGAGCATGAAACAACTTCTTCACCGCCTTCCTCATCGTGCAACTTCCCTCGAAATTTTCGATCAAGAGTGAAGGAACTGCTTGAAATAAGAGGTTGATTGTAAACGTTTGACATTTGGGTTATGCGGCTCCACCTCCGCACACCAACGAAAACCGAATGAAATTACAGGGTAACTCTAAACGTCACCCTGTAATAAGTTATAAGTTCTAAGAAATTGCGGGCGTGGTTATAAGTTATAAGCATTGAATAGTAATGTAACGACTCCTTCACCGCCTTCCTCGTCATGCAGCTTCCCTTACAGTTTGAAGAGTCAACGACTGCTTTGAAATATTGTGATGAGCAAAAACAAAACTGAACGAAATAACAGGGTGATTGTATACGTTTGACTTTTGGGTTATGGAGCTCCTCTCACAAATTCAAGTGTCACCTACGCCACAACACTGAAAGCAGGACGAAATTACAGGGTGACTCTGGATGTTGAGTTTTTGGGTTTATTATATCGAAATTCTATTCCGTGATTTTAGGAATGTGAATTTTTTTAGTTTTTCTTAACATGAATAAATAGAAATTTTTATGACACATTATATCATTTAAATTTATAATTTTATAAAAGAAAATTGGATGCGGAAGTCATATTAAAACAAATTATTAATGGCAAAAATATGAAATCTGAAATACAAAAATATATATTATTTTATTTTACTAGTTTCAATCTTACTTCTAAGTGGATTATTCCAAAATAATGAGAAATTAATCACCTCTTATGAAATGGTCATAGATAAATGACTTTTTTTTTTTTTTGTAAGTAAGTAGTAACATTATATTACGATATAAACAGAGGTTACAACAGAGGAAGGCAAAGACTTACGACTTGGATTCCAGAGCCTGCTTTGCTGCAATTTTCAGAGAGCTTATCGATACACAGCTGTTCAGCTTTGACAATTGATCACCTAAGCCCTTAACCAAAACCAAAATTTACCGGGCTGTCACGCAGGACCCCCTTCGAAGACAAAACTAGGTTATCATAATTCCGATGGCCATAAAGGCCTGTTACATACCAGTAAGAAATAAAAACGACTGAAGAGATGCCAGATTACTAATATCAGGGTTGACCTGATGGCAGCAAGGAAAAGAGATGGCTGAGCCACTAGATGTTAGGAGTAGAGGCACCCGAGTGCCCTCCCTCGCCTGAAGGTATGCCTTCACCACCTGGGGTTGGGGCTCGCGGCTTGAACCTTCTGATAACAGTGGCTTGCTCTGCATCCGTGGGCAGCTCGATGGAGACATTTTGAACATGGCGGAGATAGAGTTCGAATCTGCGGACGAACTTCTCCATGGTCGTGCCTTGCTGTTTTAGCTCCGCGGTGAGCGAATTCAGTGCAATCTCCAGCTTGTCGAGACGTGCTGTGTTCTGAGCTGAAGCAATGGTCGTGGCTGCGAATGTTTCTTTCACTGCGGCTCCTTGCATGGCTATGGCCTTGGCTAGCATTGTCTTGACTTGCCAAGCTACCACTTGCGTTTGCAGGAATTGGGTGTGCCGAGTGGATGGGGTTCCTGGATCCACAAGCCAGTCTACCTCTTCGCTGATATTGGTATCGTCTGTGTGTGCTCGGGCCAATTCTACTTCTTCCTCCAGAACCTCTATCGTCTGTTTGCCTCGCTTGGAAACTGATTCTTCGTAGCATTCCACTGCTCTTTTGAGGGCTTGGGAGGCTTTGATGCTCCTCGGATTGATTTCTGCCATAGCTTTCGAGCCTGTTTCTGCACCTGTTCCTTTGCGAAAACTGAAGACTGGGATAGAACCGGAGCCTGCACATAGACAGAACAGCGTAAGAATGAAAAAGGAGGGTTGCGGGGAGGAGTAAATAAAGGGAGATGGCGGGGGGGGTTGAAGCGCACCGCGGGGCGGCCAATCCAAGCTATTATTGCGGGCAAGTTGCCACAATGAATTGTCATTAAGACTGGGTGAGTGGTCGGAGAAGTTCGATTTGCTGTGTGATCCTTCACACGCTGTCATCCAGCGCTTAAGGCGCTTGGTGGAGCTGTTTCTTCTATCATCACTTTCACTCATTAAGGCTAGCTGGTTCCGATGGCTTTTCGTTAAATTCTCCTGCGTGTGCCGATCGCCCAGCGCAATCACCAAACCGTTACGCCTGATTTTCTGATGATGACTGTCCTTCCGTCCGTCCCCCGGAGTCGTCAGCATTCAGGTCCTTTTTTGATATGATACTGCACTGATCCCGGAGCTTGTCATCTCTGAGCTCCTGCCAACACGTGTCCCAGGCGTGAGTTGGGTTGTCGACCGCATAGTTTGCAATGTGGTCCGCGAGGGAATTCGCCTGCCTCCGCACATATTGTAAGATTACACCACTGAGAGAGGGTAAATGTTGCGCTATTCTTTCTGTTATCGCAGCTAGCCTCCAATGCTTAATTGCTTTGGCTGGTTGCGTTCCCTGTTGGATCTTTTTTGCAGTGGTTATGGCCAGCTTAGAGTCACCTTCCACGATTGCTTTTCTTTTGCCCAGCTGTACTAAGAGTCGGAGACCCTGTTCCAGCGCTGTGAATTCTGCATAGTTATTAGTGGTTTCACCCAAGTTTTTGCTGAGGATGTGAATGATTCCTCCGTTTTCATCCCGTAGAACTCCCCCCGCTCCTGCTGGGCCTGGGTTGCCCTTAGCGGCCCCATCGAAGTTTAATTTGCAGAAGCCATGGGGCGGACACTGCCAAGTGATCAGAGAATGCATTGGTCGCAGACTTGTTTTTATCACAAGGTGTTCTGCTGAGTTAGTGAGGCCGAAGATGCTCAGAATTCTTCTATCATTGGGATTAATGGTGTCCATCTCGTCCTCTGTACACCAGGTGCGTATTGTCTCCGTGAGCCCCTTTATGATGACTGTTTTTAGATCATCGGTTTGACGTATCCTGCATTTTTGGAAGATTCGGTTGTTCCTTTCCTTCCACACGTTCCATATGATGAAGCCTGGACTGTTCGCCCATAGTGCATTAACCATAATATTATTGGAGAATTGAGATCGCCAGTTGGTTATGGTTTCTTGAATTGAGTTGTGTTGTCTGTCTGATTGCCGGAAGATTTCTTGCAGCCATTCCCAGAGTTCGTTGGTCCATTTGCAGCTATTGAAGAGGTGGTTGGTAGTTTCCTCCTGCTGCTCGCATAATGGGCACCGGGAGGGACCAATGAAGCCCCTTTTGATTAGGTTTTCCCAAGTTAGGACTTTCTTGTTCTGCACAAGCCACAGGAACAGTTTGATTTTGGGCCAAAGGATCCCCTCCCAGACTTTCCCATGCCAAGCAACCTTATCCTGCTCCTCCCTGTTATCCAGGTGATATCTAGCTTCTTTTAGGTTAAAAGACCCTCCATCCATCATGCCCCAACGAAGTTTGTCTGGTCCGTGCACTTCTCTAAGGACTCTTTTGCTAAGCGCTGCATTGAGTGTTCTGTTTAGATTTTGCAAATGCTCCTCCGGGGGAAGGGGAGTGAGCTGCCATTTTCGCCATTGCTGCTGTTCATTGCCTTGCTCCCAGAAGTGATGTACTTTTGTTTTTCCATTTTCCCGATACCACTGTTGCAGCGGATGAAGATTGGGGCTTTCCAGTTTTGGGAGTTGTTGCCAGGCATCTTCCCAAAGAAGAGTCGACCGTCCATTTCTGATCTCCCAGAAGCAGTGATTCTGAATTATGTGTCGATTTTCTCGGGCTAGGTTCCAAATGGAAGAGCCTATCGGGACCTCGGTGATTCTGATGAGCTCTTCATGCTGCCAATGTGCTGCGTATTTGGCTTTCCAAAGTTTTACCCAGGGAGTTTGGGGCTCGGTTAACCATCTCCACCATAGCTTGGCACCGTTGGCTTTATTGATGGTGCCAGGATCCTGTAATCCAAGACCTCCGAAAATCTTAGGCTTGCAGAGCTTATCCCATGCCACCAACGCCCATTTTGGCTTGCCAGAGTTGCCCGACCATAGAAATGTTCTTTGGACGTTTCTTATTTTCTGCAGAACTCCTTGCGGAGCAGGCAGAATCGAGAGCATATAGCTGGGAATTGCTTGTAGAACCGCTTTGGTCATTACCAGACGTCCTGCTAAGTTTAGAACTCTGTTGGTCCAGTGGTTGCATTTGTCCTCCAGCTTGTTTATTAGCCTTTCCCAGTGAGCTTTCTGCCAGGGCTTGTCTGTTAGGGGAATTCCTAAGTATTTTGAGGGAAGGCAGCTTTGTTTGAAACCCAGGATCGCAGTCAGGTGTCTTTGGACCGCCAGATGAGTATTAAAAAAGAAAATCATGGATTTGTCAAAATTGAAATCCATTCCGGAAGCCTTGCTGAACAGGGTGAGTATTTTTTTGAATCCTTTTGCTTCTTTGACAGTAGGCGTGCCATGCAGCATGGTGTCATCCACGAACTGCTGGTGAGTTGTGGCCGGAAAATTGTTCAGAGGTTGCAGACCTTTTATTGTATTGTTCTCCTGAGCAGACTTGATGAGGCGACTGAACCCTTCCATTAGAATAACAAAAAGAAACGGGGAGATTGGGTCTCCTTGCCTTATACCCCTGGTTGGGTAGAAAGGTTGAGACGGGGCTCCATTTACCAGGATCGAATGATTGGGCGTTTTGATCAGAGCTAAGATCCAAGTTATCCATCTTTTGCTGAATCCAAAAGCTTGTAAGACAGCTTCGAGATAGGCCCAACTTACTTTGTCATAAGCTTTCGATAGGTCCAGTTGTATTATCATGCCTGCTTTTCTTTGAGTCTTTAGAGTATGGACCATTTCATGGGCTAATAAAACATTATCCATGATTTGTCTTCCCTCCACGTATCCTGATTGTTCTTCTGAAATGATTCCCGGTAGGATAGGTTTAAGTCTGTTCGCTATGACTTTGGAAATGATCTTATAAACCACATTGCAGAGAGCAATTGGTCTATACTTGGACGGAGTGCAGGCATCTTTTTCTTTTGGGATTAAGGCAATGAAAGTGGAATTTAGAGACTTTAAGATTGAGGATGATAATCTTGAGTCTTCCACCACCTCCCAAATGTCTTCTTTTACAATATCCCAGCAAGCTTTGAAAAAGTCTACTGTGAATCCATCTGGTCCTGGGGCCTTCCCATTGGCCATTTCTCTGACCGCTACCTCCACCTCCTGGAGAGAAACCGGTCTTTCCAGGGCACTGTTTTGCTCATCGGTGATGAGTCTGGGTATGGCAGAGGTGACTTTGTCGATGGCTTCCCTTCGGTTGTAATCAGGTTCAGTGGCAATGTCTTGAAAGTGTTTGCGAAGCTGATTGGTAATATCCTGGTGTGAGCTGAAGCTTTCTCCATTCTCTCCTTGTAATCTGGTAATTCTGTTGCTACATCTGTAGTCAATGGCAGATCTGTGGAAGAATTTGGTATTTCTTTCTCCCTCCTTTAGCCATTGGTTGCGAGATTTTTGCTTCCACAGAATTTCTTCTTGCTTGCTTCGTTCTTCCCATTCTTGCATGAGCTGTTTTTCCATGTCAATGGATTCCTGTGTTGTTCTGCCCTGAATCCATTCGTTGTGGATTTCTTCCAGCTTCTGCTCCAGCTGGCGTTTATCTGCAAATATATTCCCAAAAACCTCTCGATTCCAAGTTTTCAGTTGTGTTTTGATGCGCTTGAGCCTTGCTTGTAGGTTGAACATTTTTGTGCCTTTTGTCTGCAGTGGAGTTTTCCACCATGTTTTAATACTGCTGAGGAAGTCTTTATGGTTGAGCCAAAACCTTTCGAAACGAAAGGGCCTGTTCTTGGGGGTGCCTGAAATTGACAATTCCAGAGATATGGGCCAGTGGTCTGAACCCCCAGAAGGCAGGATTTCCGATCCTATGGTGTTCCCTTCCAGGATTAGGCTTTCGGAAACCAGATAGCGATCCAGTCGTGAGGCTATGAGCCTCTCTCCTCCTTGCCTGTTGGTCCAGGTGTACAAGCCATTGCTTGGCTTTATGTCTACTAGGCTTATGTCTTGAATGAAGGCCTTGAAAGCATGGGCCTCGTTGCTGAGGATTCTGATGCCTCCTTTCTTTTCCTCGAGTGATGTTATCATGTTGAAGTCCCCTCCATAGATAGCCCGAGAGTTGCTGTGTCTGTGATGCAGGCTTGTTAGTTGCCGTAGTAGCAATAGTTTGTCATCCAGCCTTTGGGGGCTGTAGACATTGACGAATAGAAAGGATCCTTCTTCTCCGATGATTTGCATTTGAATAGCTAGGAAATGTTTCGCTGCTTCAGCATTAATGATATGGTAGACATTTGGATTCCACAGGATGGCTAAGCCTCCACTCATGCCAGTTCCTTCCACCGCTAGATGCTCTATATGCTTGCTTAGTCTTTTAGTTATCTCATTTTGCTTTTGAATTGTGCATTTGGTTTCCTGGAGGAAAACCATATCCGGTTTTTCTTGAGTGATTTTCTTTTTCAGGAGTCTCTGTTTCCTGAGGCTTCCTAGTCCTCTTGCATTCCATGAGAGGACTTTCATAGTTAACTGAGATTAGGAAGAGAAGGAGAAAGCCTCAAGGGCTTTCATCTTTCCCGAGTTGATCAGCAGTTGGCCTAACTCGAAGAGAGCATCTTTGTTTGATCTTCTTCCTCTTTTCTTTTTGTACTGACTGCTGGCTTGCGTCTGGTGTAGGGTTTGTGATTTGATTCCCATGCTTCTGGGAGCACTACGACCCTTTTTCATATTTCTTGTTATTGCATCTTGTCTAGCTAGTAGAAGATGGTTTATCTTGTTGATTTCTTCTTCTGGTACTTTGTCTATACCTTTTTGTTTCCATTGTTCTACTATTGAGTTAAGATCCAGCCCTTCTTTCTCCAAGATTTCATCCAGTTCTAGGTCTTCTGTGCCCTGTTCACTGAGGATCATGTCCTCATCTTCTTCTTGGTGCTTGTTTTCAGAGTTTGCTGCCTTGATATTTTCGGGATCTAGGGTATCTTGAGTCTGCTCATTTATCTGATTCTCTAGATCAGGATCTGCCTTGTTCCCTTGAGAGTCCTCTCCCAGTATTTCGAACGGATTTGTGGTGTCTTTGTTTGGATCTGCTGCCTTAGGATGATTTCTACGATTGGCTCTGTGCCTTCCAGTAGGCCTTGTAAGTCATGGTAGCGTGAGTGGAACTAACAGGGCTCCTAGTCTTGCTTTGGGGCATTCTGCAGTTAAGATGCTTATGCTGCATCAGGACTGACATCTAAAAGATGGCTGCTCAACAGTCTATAGTTTACGTGGTTTCCTCTGTAGTCAACAAAATCTTTTCATGCAAGATCAGACCATCAACTCAGCACAAATGCGGGCATAAGTTGTGTACCCTTTTTGAAATGAAACGGATGCTGGGACAAAGTGCCCAACGTGTTGCAATTTGTTCATATGTTCTCTTGGTCTCCGATGGTGGCAAGGAGAAAGTCTGATCTGGGTAGATGCCTAGGTAGGTTCTTGCTATAGGAGTCTAGAGGTGGGTTCCATGGCACTTATGCAATTTGTAGAAGTGAGTAAGAGGACCTCCCTCAAAGATCCGGTTCTTGTCATCCAGATTGGTGAATACCACCGTGAAAAATCCTTTGGCTCCTAGGTGCAGCTGGACATTTCCTCGCGGTTTCCAAACTTGTTTGATCCAATGACAAAGAGCTTTTTCACTGGGCCAGAACCCCATGAATTTGCAAATTATCGCATAAATTGACATGTGATCTCGGTATTCCTGAAGTTCTGGATCAGTGATGCTTACCCTCAGGCTGTCCAGAGCTTTTGGTTTGCATCGTCCCTGCAATTTCGGTTGCGCTTTGTTCCCTTCAACATTTTCAGATCGATCATGCTGAGCTGTTTGTTCATCAATGTTATTCAGATCTGCATCATTGCTTTGTGGATCTGCCTTCTGCGAAGGTTGATTTAGATTGGCACCTTCTCTGCTGGTAGATCCCTTCCCTGTTCCGGTCGTGAAGCGATCTGAGATTGTCTCAGTGTGGCTGGCGTGATCTGGGTTTGTAGAGGAGCCTGAGATTCTTAAACCCTCATCCGGCTTCTTCCCTTTGTCTATTATGACTTGTTTGAAGGTGGGTGCTCCCGGGGCCCCCGGGCGTCCCATCTTCTGCGCCATCTTCAACCCTTGTTGCCGCGGATCTTGGATGCGATCTCGGCTTTTAGCCAGCGTTCTGGCTTCGGATCAGAGGGCGACCTTCGAAACCCTAGCTTCTGCCTCAGAAAAAAAACATAGATAAATGACTTACTTAACACAGTTTAACATAGTTAAATACTAAAAATGATATATAATATATTGCAATGCTAAAACCCTCATATTTAAATATCTATTATTATTTACCTAAATTATTTTTATTTTAGTATAAAAATAAATTTAATATTAAAAGATTTAAACTTTCAAATTGAAAAAATACAACATTTAAAATTGGACTTCTCTATCTATAAAATATATATAAATACTTTTAATAATAATCACATAAAAACATATAAACATTTAACAAGTAAAAGTTTATATAATTCAATTAAATTTATAGGATAATATTAAAAAATTATATAAAATTTAGATTTCACAATTATATCATACAAATTTATAATTTCATATATATATTATGTTTTATTATTATTTTAATTATTTTACTTTTAATTCAATCTTTTCAAAAACTTCTAAAAAAAAATTAATTAAATAAACTGAACCTATTAAAATTACAATTGCAACCATATTTCAACAAATTTTATTAAAATTACAATTACGGCCACATATGATCAAATTTGAAATAACTAGTGAGAAAACCTACCCAAAAAAATGTCAAAACGTTTACATTACGCTAATGCGGAGAGTTGATCCCACACTCAAAACTCGTCACGTGAAGCGAAAACGAAGCGAAAAACTAATGCAGGTGACACGTGGTGACTGGATATGATGAGACGAGATGGCACGGAATCATGCGGGCCGTCTGCCAATCCGTTGATCGATTGGAGTAAACTGCCATGATGGTGGGCATCGACGTTAGAAGCTGTGTCCTTACTGTTTGTCTCTCCGATTTTAAACAAATTATTGAAAGGTATATTTAAAAACTTAAAAAAAAATATTACCAATATAATCACATGAGCTTGATTTTCAATTTTTCAAAAAGTTAGGTAGAAAATGAAACGATGTCAAACATATCTATGGTAATTACTTTATTAATGTGCTTGTACTATTTGAGAGTGGGGATTTGTGTAAGGATGATTAGTAAAATCATCATTTATTATAAAGAGTAGTTTAATATGGCTATAATTTTTTTTGAAAAATAGTGAAAATTTTGGCAAGATTTTGACCGAAATTGGTAGAAATTTTGGGAAATCTGGGTTACAATGTCAAGTTTCAAGGTTTTGGGTAATCCAAGAGTTTTTGATCATGCTAAATCCATTTACATAATTAAAAAAACGATTTAAAAACTCCCATGGCTAAACTTTTTGAGAAAAAAAATGGTCAGACTTCAGCAAAAATGGCTTTAGAGGAAAATTTGTGGCTTCAGTAGACAATGCCGCAATGAAATCCATTTATTATGGTTGGCAATAGTCAGTTTACCATTGTTTTCCTTGGTAGACCATGGTTGATTATCGCTGACCATGGTTAATCATGTTGAGCATGCTTGAAAATGGTTTCCCATGGTGAATATAGTTAACCATGTTGACCATGGTTGATCATGGTTAGCTATGTTGAGCATGGCTAAACATGTTTATGATAGTTGATCTTAGTTGACAATGGTTGTCCAAGATTTACTATGGGTAATTATTGTGACTATGGTTGATCAAAGATGACCATGGTTGATCAAGGTTGACCAAAGTTCACTATGGCTAACTCAAGTTGAACATGGTTGATTATGGTTGACCATGCCTTACTATGGTTAACTATGGTTAGCCATGATGAGATTAGTTAACAAAGGTTGACTTTGGTGACCATAGTTGCTCATGGAGTCCATCATTAACCATAGTGAGCATGGTTAACTATGGTCAACTTTAGTCAACCATAGTAACCATGGTTAATCATGGTCCATCATAGCTAGCCACACCAAGGATAATCAACCATGGTGAGCATAATTAACCATAGTCCATTATGGTCAGCCATTGCCGACCAAGTTGATCATAATTGACCATGGCTAACTATGATTAACCATATATGATCATGGTTATCCATGATTGGCCATTGTTAACCATGGATAACCATGATTGGCTATAGTTAATCATAGTTAACTACAATTGACTATTGTTGTCTAGGGTTGATTGTGGCTAGCCATGGTCGATTATGACTAATCATGGATGACTATAGTTGACCATGGTTGAATATGGTTGACTATGGTTGACCAAAGATGATCATGGTTACTCATGGTTCATTAAGCTTGACCATTGTTAATTATGGTTTATTATGGTTTATTATGATTAAGTTATTGTTAATATTTTTTGACAATGTTAAACATGATTTACCATGTTGGACCATGTAACTATGACTATGGGTGCTATGTTAACCAAAGGTAACCATGTTTAATCGTGGTTGGATAGGATTGAGCATCATTACCTATGTTTAGCATGGTTGACCATGTTTAACTATGAGAAACCATGATTGGGTATGCTTGATCATGGTTAATTATCGTTAAATATGGCTATGGTTGATGATGGTGGAAATGGTCAGCCAAAGATGATCACGGTCATTGATGCTTCACTAATATTGACCATGGTTGATTATTGTTGACAACGGTTGCTTGTGCCTAACTATGGTTAAGTAAGGTTTTATATGATTGGCTATGCTTACAATGCGTTGACCATGGTTGAAAAATTTTGAACATGGTTTCCCATGGTCGACCATTATGTTTATGGGTAACTATGGTTAACAAACATGACCATTGTTAATCATGGTTAACCATGTTGACCATGGTTGATGCTAGTTGACTAAGGTTGACCATTGTTGATTATAGTTGACCATGGTTCGCTATAGTTGACCATTGTTGATTAGTTGATCTTGGTTGACTATTATTGAACATGGTCGACTATGGTTGATAATACGTGAGTATCGATGCTTATGATTGACTTGAGTTGGTTATCATTCATAAAAATTATCACATTCCAACTTTGCCCAATATTCATCTCATTAAAACATTGGGATTTTCTTGTGAAATAAAAATATTGGGTTATATTTATCACATTGAGACATCGAGTAATTTTTATCATATTGCAACATTAATTAATATTCATCACGTTGAAATGGTGTGAATTTTTTGTCACATTACAATAATGGGTAACATGTAGCACATTATTACATTAGATAATGCTCGCCACATTACAACATCAAGTAATGCTCATCTATATTTGTGCATCACATTGTGATATGAGTTAATGTTTAATGAAATGCACCATTACGTAATGTTTCTTGCACTACAGGATCGAGTAATGTTCATCACAATGCAATATCAAGTAATATTCATTCATATTTATTTATCACATGAAACATTGTGTAATGTTCATGATATTTTAATGTTGGGTTATGTTCATGACATTGCAACATTAGGAAATAATCATCACATTGTGATTAATAGGGAGTGTTTGACACATTGTAATGTTTGGTAATTTTTATCACATTCTGATGTTTATAAAATATTTGTCACTTATGACATCTAGCAATGTTTGTCAAAATACTATGTCATGTAATGTTTGTAACATTGTGCTCTGAGGTGGTCCTTAAATTGTGACAGCAGGTGATGTTTTTCACACTACAATGTTTGGGGAATCTTTATCACATTGCAATGATTCCAATTATTCATCACATTCCAACCATTGAGAAATGTTTAGCACATTGCAACATTGAGAAATGCTCATCACAATGCAAATTTGGGTATTGTTTTCATGGATATATTATTCACATTGCAACATCTAAAATTGATCATAATAATGTGACGTAAGGTTATGTTCATCAATTATGACATCAGGTAATATTCGTAAGATTGAAATAATAGGAAGATGTTATCCTGATGTGACTTCAAGCAATGTTTATCATATTGTGATGAATGTTTTTTGCAATGCAACATCAAGTAATGTTTGTCATGTTGCAAAATTTTGTAATGTTCATCATATTGTGACACTCGAAAATGTTTATAACATTCTGACAATTGAAATGGTTCTTCACAATGAAACATAAGGTTTCTTTATCATATTACAAGGTTAATTTATGTTTAAAACATTACTAATAAAAACTTTCATTTGTAAATAATCTCACCAATATTTTAATGAGAACTTTACCGAGTTCTCATTTTTCTCAAGGTCGCATCAAATCATGATTTTCATGTCAATTTAAAAAAATGGTGATGCAACATAACCCTCGTCTCATTTCAGAGTTGAAATTCTAACACTTTTCATTCATGCCATTAAAAAAAAAATCATGATAAACAAAAACATGAAATAGGATGCCAAAATGCAAAGGCGATGATGAAATATCACATTTATTTCCCATTTTGGGGGTTAAAACTCAAATACTTTTCAATCATGGCATTAAAGAAACAATATGATGAATACAATAGACATGGAAAAACATGTTGATGTGTAAAAGTGGTGACACAACATCACCACATTTTTTTACTGTTAAAATTAAAATGTTTTTCAAGCATGGCATTAAACACCAAATTTCATGACTATGAAAAACCTTGAAAATCAACAACTAAAGTGTGTCTACCTTTCTTTTATTTATTTTTCTTGTTGGCAATATGATTCTTATTTCTTAATATGTTGTCCTAGATGGAAAATCTCTGGTAAAAGATGGAGTATATGTCTTCTGGAGAAGCTCAGTAGTCTTCTGAAGAAATTTGTAATGTCCAGCAGAAGATTGGTTAATTTTCATATTGCAAGTTCTATACATAGGTTTGTATGGGTCAAGTCATGTGCGCACGCAGATGAGCACGATCCAAGTCGCGTATGCCTTTTGCGCTCTAAGAAGATGATACCGAGGGGCATTAACATGGTATTATCCCACAGTATTGAGCGTTGTGTCGTCCATTTGATTCCGTCCAAGAATACCATCAGAAGTTGTGTGGTTTTGACTCATGGTATTGGTAAAGGCTAAAATCTATATAAGAAGAAGAAGATCATAGTGCAGCGGTGTGTGTGTAGAAGGGTTGTCACTAAATACTTCTCTTTGAAGTATATCTACATGGGATGAACTCTGTTTTATTGGTATATTTGAATCTATGATGCACCGTTGTATAAAATGATGGATCAGGATCTCTAGACTTGAAATGCCTATGTTCCTGCATGATATATTGAAGATATGATTAGATCTGTGATCTAGCGCATGTTTGCTGAAGTGAAGTAAAGAAATCTGAGTAAGTTCTATAGATATGATACATTATGAAAAGTTAATATTTATAGATCTATACGTTAGTTCGTCTTGGTAAAAGTGTGCATATACGCGGATTTGTCTCAAAAAAAGAGCGTATGGAAGTTAGGGTTTTGTGAAGCTTATTGCAGAGGTTTTCTATTTATTGTTGATGTATTTTTTATGTCCATCAATGAAGTCTTCACATAGATCAGGGTTTCTTGAATGCTGTATATCCTGCATGTGATCAATGAGTGAGTAAATATGTTTAATGATGTCTGACTGATCAAGGATTATGCAATACTGAAAATATATCTAACTGAAAGACTCAGATCTAGAATTGAGACTGACCATATTCTAGAAGATCAGTATTCACTGATCTATACACAGGTTGGTGTGAAGGAAAGCATGTATACACACGAGTTCAGTAAAGCAAAGTAGCGTATGCATTTTGAGATAATTAATGTTCAGGGTTGAATTTGATTCTGCATACTGATTTTGAAATCTGGTTATTACTGTGTTTTGATTATAGAGGTCTCACTGTTCTGATTGAAGTATTGGGTGAATTTTATTGTTTTTTATCTTTATGAAGAGTTTTGTTGAAGCTGTGTGATCCAGTATGAAAATTGATGAAATGTGGTCTGCAATGTTTCTGAGGGTTGAAGCCTTCAGTGTGGAAGTAGAAGCTTCCTGCCAAGAGAAGTTGGTGTTCTGATCAGGAGGTTGAAGCTCCCTTCCAGTAGTGGCTGGTAAACGAGTTCAAAGGGTTGTAGCTCCCTTCCAGTAGTAGCTGGAAAATGAGAGAAGGTTGCAGCCTTCTGCGAGTAGATGCCTGTGTACTAATATGAGTCTGCATTAGTAAAAAATTATAAACAGTTTTCTATATAGTAAATATTGAAGAGAAAGACGACAATAGCGGTGGCTTTCTCCCGAATTGGGTTTCCACCTTAAACCTTGGTGTTCATGTGTGATGCTCTTATGTGATAATTTATTTTGCGGTTACTGCAGATATTTACTGCTTAACTAACTGATAAGCTGAAGTTAAAAGTTTGTTTTTGAAATTTTATCTAACAATAAAGTTATCTAAGTATACTCAAATTTCTATTCGTATATCCGTGTGCATATGCAAGTTGGGTTCATTAAAGTCGCGTATGGAATTCAATAAAGAAGCTCAATTTATATGGGTTTCTATTTTCATAGTAAGGGCATGTTTTATGGCCCCTCTATGAAATCGGTATGCCTTCGAGCATATAAATTGTGGATCAGACCACCTGGGAGGAAACTGGTTTGGCTGCGGTTTTTCAGGTCTAATATTATATGTTTGGTGCTTCTTTATAATGTTACTGCAACATGTGCTTCTAATTTCGGTTTTAATTGTGAAAGTGTGAGTAAATTTTGGCTCTCGTTGGTGTCATCCCACCTGCACTGGTCCAGCAATGCTCAAATCATTTGTGTTCCTCTTGAGATGGCTCGGGGTGCAATCTCATCGGCTCTTGTAGGTCATGGTAATGGATGTCACCAGCGGAAGAATACTGAGAGAGCATCACCTTTGACTTGGCCCCTAAAGAGGAGTGGTCGATGAACTGACGCTCAGGTCATTAAGGAAGCGGTGCAGGCATATAACGTTGGTCTCCAGCAGACGTAAAGCAACTTATCTCTTCATGGGAAATGGAACTCAACCGCCAGGTAGACGAGGAAGTTTAGGTGGATGATTGGAGGGATCTTGTCCTAGAGCTGGGAAATACTAGACGTCGCACCATCTAGTACAAGCAGACTATCCACTTATATTGGATTATGAAGAGTCTAGTGGCCAAAGCGATCATGACACTGCAGATGAATGTAGGGAGGCCTGATCAGGGGCTTCAGAAACCTCAAAAGGAACTACATTTGATACAGGTTCAGATTCATCATTAAAAAAAATGCCTTGGCTGCATTGAGGCTCTCATTCCATGTCTCCTCCAGTTGGAATTTTCGGGATCGAGTGCAAAGGGCCCAACTCCTATGGAGTCCTCAGATTAGTAAATGTTATCTTGTCTCGCTTATTTATTTTTTGTTGGTTGTTATTGATTTTGCATGTCGGATATTAGTACAATTTTTTTTTGGAGTAACAATAGATACTAGGGGATAGATATTCAGGCCTATAAGGCCTCATTGGATAGACTCAAAACTTTCCAATTTTGGATGACATGCGATGGGTTTTGGTGGCCAACAAACCTGGTTTCCCAATTGGCAGGTTGAGGTCAATGAACATATTTATATGAATGTAACTTGCTTATATATTGACTAAATGAAGAAGGAACTACCCAACTTACAAAGAGAAAAAAAATAAAATATTTTTTTTATGTATTTCTCAACTTCGTTTAATCTTTATTTTATTTTATTTTATAATTAGAGTTAAAAACTCAAATTAATTAACATTATGTTCTTAAGTATGTGTACCACTAAAAATAAAAAACATAAAATTCATTAGAAATTTAAAAGTGACATTTCATAATTTTTGTTTAGTTTTTATTTAACTAGTGTTTTCATAATTTACTTTTAAAATATTGAAAAAAAAATTATAACTAAATTGTTTTAAAGCAAAAAAATATTGTATATATGTATGCTAAATTCTATTTTAAAATTAAATAATAATAAACAAAAATATACAATTAAAAAAATAAAAATACAAATAAATGATCAAATAAAAATAAAATTATAATTTTCAAAAATTTAAAATAAATTAAATAAATTCAAAAATAATAAACAATAAAAATAAAAAATAAAAATAAAAAATAAAACATGCCTAGAGGGCTTCTATTCCATTCTAGTTTTTGTTTTTAGTTGTTTATATATATATATATATTGATTTATTAATTTTTTAAGTTGTTATTGTTGTTATTACTATTAAAATAAATTTATTATTTATTTTAGGTTTTTTTTTAATTACTATAAATTTTTTATTTTTAATAAATGTTTTATTGAATTTTTTAATTTTTTGATATAAACACTTTCATTTTTTTTTCTAAAATATTAAATTTTTCATATTTTAATTAAAAAAATTGTTATTTTGTTTTCTTAAAGTTTTTTTTCATGATTCTATGTACACTCCTGATGATTTTATAGTCCATAAGTCAATTTGTATTAACTAAGATATAAATGAGGTATATTTTTTTTTTTCTAAGTAAGACTAATTTCTATTAAGTTTAAAACATAATTATAAACCCCTTAGTAGAGCCGTGATGCAGGCAATCCAGCAAATACGAGTTTTGGACTGCACGAACTGAGGAATGAAGTCCTTTCAACCAACACGAGGTTGTAATGATACTGGGTTTGAGTTTTATCATCAAAAACACTAATCTGGCTTATACGATTTTATAATAGCTCATATGTTGTAAAACGATTTCCGGTAAAACGAAACGGAGGGCCGTCAATAGCGAGAGAGAGCTGTCGCCGGTGGTGGGGAGCGTTCCTCAATGAATTCAGCCACCTCCTGTCCCGGTCCCTCCCGCGGCGCGTCCACCCCCTTCCGAACGTTGACACGTATTTGGTCTCGGCAGGGAAGTGGGGGGCAGGTCCGCGGGGAGGCGGTTGGCTGCATTCAAGCCCGGCCCGGCGGGCAAGTGTTTCTTCGGACGTGACCGCCATCGCGGCGGTGAGGATGGTAGGAGGGTGCGGTCGAACCTTAACTCGGCCTGGCCCGAGAGGTTTGACGGATGGAAGGCCTGAGTGAGCGTTGGGCAGTGTCAGTAGTAAACCCAGTATCCATCTCAGACTCCGGAGCAGGAACAGGAGGAGGGCGATGTTGGTTGAGCCGCCCACGACCAGAACTCCTTCTGCTTCTCATGCGCTCGCGGAGGCGTGGCATGATTGTCGAGTTGGAGCCGAGTTGAGCAGTGCTCTTCCGACAGAGAAAGTTCGAGGTAGGGCGGGAATGAGAGAGAGAACCTGAAGCAGAATGATGAGTAGTTCTGGGCGTATCGACAGAAGGAGGGATGGGAATGCCGGACTGCACAGAAGAAGCAGAATTGTAAGCGGACTGATTGCACCAAGGACTATGGGAAAAATGCAAATTGGGAGCCAACTCGATGCAGGCTCCTAACGAGCTGCGTTTCCCTGTGTGCGTCTTGAGGTTGGCTTCAGAAGTAGCAGAAGAACAAAACGTGTGCAGTGGGATAGGCGAGGCTGGCTTATCCATCCCACCATTCAACCCTGCACAAATGCTATGAGCGCCCAGAATGACCGCCATGACCACCATAACGGAGAGCTGAATGATCCGATCGAGGAGAGGAGCCTTCACCCGATGCGAGGAGTAAATGCTGTGTTTAATGGCGGTACCGGGAGCCATATGGGCTGCACCGGCTATTTGCATTGGGAAGTGGCCGATGTGCCACGTTCCCATATGTCTATTGAACACCCGCAGCCGGGGATAAATGAGGTATATTTTGAACTTTAAAAAAAATAAATTTATTTTTGATAGAATTATTTTCTAAGATTTAAATGAAATATATTTTGAACTTTTAAAAAATAAATTTATTTGTGATAGAATCACTTTCTAATTTAGATATTTATTTATTTTTTAGATTTTTGGAAACACGCTGAAATTTTAATATTTTTTTGTAATTATGATATTTGATTTTAATTATATAATATAATTTAAAATTTCTAAATATTAACAATTTTTATACTCTTGATGATATTTTTTTTGCTTGCTCTATTTCAAATTAAATTCATAATATTATTTATCTGGAATATAGAAAACTTGATTTAATACAATGTCATAAATTAAAAATGGTCCTAGCTTATTCGATAGTAAAATAACTTTCTAACACATCAATCACAGATTTTATATATTTAATAAAAGTAGTTGTCCTGGAAAACAATTTAAAATCGTTAATATTAATTGAAAGCCAACTTAAAATAAAAAATGGCTTTGGTATTAATATTTAGTTTTCAACACTAATGTTAATTTTAGTTAGTTTTTAATATTCAATGGTTCACAACAATTTTCAATGTTCATAATAATAATTAAAGAAAAAAATTAATACATTTTTTAAACCATTATTATTCATAATTTTTTTAACAATTTTCAACCATCAATGGTTTTAAGGTTTTTATTGGTTTTTCAAAGCTATCGATTCTATATTTAATCATTCTCGATAATTTCCAATGTTTAAAAATAATGCGTTTTTAATATTAATTTTTCAAATTCAATGATTTTCATTAGTTCAATGTTCTCATTAGTTTTTAGTATCAATAGTTTTAGTTAGTTTTTAATATTCAATGTTTTAATTTATTTTGAATAATTCATATTCTTGTTAAATAGTTATAATTAATTTTCGATAACTCTAGTTAATACTTAATAATTTTTAAAATGTTGCGCACAAGAAATAGTTTTAGGAGAGAAATTGGCCGACACTGTGGGTAGTTTCCTCGGCTTCTTGTTGAGGCATCCCATTTCTCAGAGTTTGCTGCTCCTTGGTAGTTCTGTGACAGAGAGATTCGCAGGAGAACGACATTTTCTCCTTACTGCTCTCTTCTGCCCTCTAGGTCTTTGGTTGTTCTTCTCTGCAATGCATGCTCAGAGTTCATCGCGGTGTAGGCCCAGGATGGCCCCTCACAGGCGGGCAAGTCTCTGGGGGCGTAGACCAATGTGGAGCCATGTAAAGTGGAGGTTGTAGCCTTCGACCGTCTCGTGGCATCTACCCCTAAATCCCATAAGCAGAGTCCATCAAAATTTGTCAAACAGGTTGATGCAATTCTAAAAATAGTTATAAGTGCCCCTCAGGCATGGTCAAGGGTGCTTCAATTGGCTGATCGAGGGCTAATAGGATAGTTCATGGGTTGATGGCCTTTTCCGTGGACTGTTAAAAGTTGGATCGAAAAGAACTGGAAGCCTCTAATATCTGGAGAGGTTATCTCCTCCTTCTATGGGAAAGGATTCTTCAATTTCTACTTCGAGAATAGAAAGGATCGGGATTTGGTCTTCCGAAGTGACCCTTAGTTTATGATATCTCAAGTTTTGTATCTAGATTCATGGATCCCGAGCTTTAACCCAGAAAGAAAGGTTCCTACTTCGGTTCCTGTCTAGGTCAAACTGCAATACCTTCCTCTGCATTACTAGAATGATGCTACCTTCAAGTTGATTGGTAACTCTTCGAGGAAATATATTGACTGCTCTAAGCCCCGAGATGGCCTGTTCTCTTGCGCTAGGATCTGTGTTCAAGTAGACTTGGAGAAAGGCTTATCGAGGGCTGTCAATCTCTGTATGGATAGTTTATCCCACAAGCAGGAAGTAGACTATGGCCAACTTCCCTTCAAATACAAAGTGTGCCATGAATATGGACATTTTACCGAAAACTTACAGAAATATCAGGAGCATCAAGAGACTCTCTTGGGAGAGACAAATGAACAATGGAATAAATTTAAGAGGAAAAAAGGAAACACAAACCGAACCTTGAAGACCCGAGTCAGTTGTCCTATCTGCCTGGGGGTCATCTGTAGTTGGTTCCTCCTCCCTCTGGGTATGCAAAAGTGTCGAGGACAACGAGTGAGGGTATATTGGATTCAAATATGTTTGAGGCTTTGGCCTCTCTGGATGGGGAGGGCTCCTCCTCCAAGATACCTCTCGTACCCTCGCAGCTACCTCTCGGGCCCTTTCCTAGCTCGGTCTTGGCAGCCAAAGCTTGGCCTTCTGAATCTAAAAAGAAAAATATAGTCATCTTTGGCACAGTCTCTTCCAACACATAAGCTTCCTTAGATGAAAAGGGAGAAGATGATGGATTTGTCTCATCAAATGAAGGACCAGGACCAATGGTCCCCCTTATCTCTGATGACGAAAATTTAGACGATATGCAGGTCAAGGAGCTGAAAAGAAAGGCTAGAAAGTTAGGAAGGAAATCGAATAAAGAAATAAGGCCAGAAAAAATTGAAAAGGACAAAGAGATGGGGTTCAACCATACTATCACAAAGAAAATAACACAGTTTAAGAATAAAAGTGGTGGGGGAGAGGACACCAATTGGTCCTAGAGAAGAGTGCACAACAAAAAAGAAGTATTTTATAAATATACTTTCTTGGAACTGTCAAGGTATGGGGACTACAAAAAGGATAGAAGAAATAAAATCATTAATCCATAAATAAATACCTACTATCATGTTGTTATAGGAGACCAAAGTGAAGGAGCCTGAGATCCTCAACTGTCAGAATAGAATATGGAGTAGAAGAAAATTGGTTGCAGAAAGCTCTAGAGGTGCCTCCGGTGGCCTATGCACATTGTGGAATCCAACAAAAATGAAACTGGAATACTCTCTAAAAAACACTCACTAGATAGAAACAACTTTAAATATAATAGAATCAAATCAATGCTTTACGATTGTAAATGTATATATGCTTGTTCATTATCGGGAGAAATCTAAATGCTTGCAAACTCTGTCAGATCTAAAACACTTAGAATTTGGTAAAAATTGCATATTTGGAGGAGAGCTCAACACCATAATGGGAAGACTGGAGAAAAGGAGAGGGACAATAGTAAGAGATGTCTTCCAAGGAAACATGGAGGATCTCATCCTGGAACTCAATTTTTTTTTATGTAAAACCTTAGAAATATCTGTATACATGAAATAATAAAAGGACATAACCGAGGCATATAGCTTCACGCTTATACCACTTTTTTGCATAAGATAGCTTATTTTCCATAAATATTTGTATTAAGTCTACCATACTACCTTGGTGTGGATCAGACCATCGACCTATCGTCCTTTCGATGTCACCCCCTCTCAATCTTGCCTCAATCCCCTTTCAATTTTCCCCAATATGGAATGAGGTTGTGGGATTTTGGGAGCTTGTTTCCTCTTCATGGGCCAGCTAGATGAATGGTAGCTCAATCATGATCTAAGAATCTAAGATAAAAAGGTAAAAATATGATATCAAAAAATGGCTTAAATATAATGATCCACATAGAAAACAAAGTGTAAATGAGATGGAAAAAGTTTTGGCTTCCATACAAGGTCATATGGAGACCACACAAGTCACAAAAATGAAATTTCAAAAGGAAGTGGATGTCTTTAAATCTCTCCATACATGCCTCAGGCAAGAGGAATATTACTAGAGGCTAAAGTCAAGAAATAATTGGTTAAGAGCGGGGGACCGTAATACAAAATTATTTCATAAACAAGCCAAGTTTAGGGAAGAGAAAAAAAATATCACCCAGATTAATCATGAGGGAAATATTGTCAAGGAGTTTGAGGCTATAAAAAGAGCAGCAGTGGACCACTTTAGCCTCCTATATAAAGCATATATAGAAAGCGATGAAGAGATTGAGGATTCTCTATTTGAGAATGTCCCGCAGTTGGTCTCTGAAAAGATGAATGATGCCCTGACAATGTCACCTTCACTGGAGGAGATCCGTGTAGTGGTTTTCTCCCCCTCTGCGGATAAGGCCCTGGGCCCAGATGGCTTCCCAACCCACTTCTACCAACAATTCTACGAAATCATATACAGGGATTTGTGTATAATGGTGAGATATTCACTAAAAATATTTATCATCAGAGGAGGGTCAGCTCTTATTTTCTCGCTCTCATCTCGAAAGAGAATAATCCTTCCTCCTTTACATGATTTAGATCCATTTTGCTGTGCAATTTGTCATATAAAATATTTTCAAAAATTCTTTCCCTAAGACTCAAACCTTTGTTGCCTAGTGTAATCTCTAAAAACCAAGGGGGGTTTGTCCAAGGGCAACAGATCTTCAATAACATCATTATTATCAAAGAGGATATAGATTCTAGCTGGAGAAGAGGAGAAAAAGGCTTAACTGTAAAATTAGATATGGCCAATGCCTTTGATAGAGTGAGGCATGAGTTCCAAATAAAAGTCCCGAGGAAACTAGGGTTATATGATACATTCATCGGATGGTTAGCCTTATGGGTTGGGTCTCCTTGGATCGCCCCTCTAGTGAATGGAAGAGTGAGGTGATTTTTCAGAGCTTCTAAGGGTCTGAGACAAGGATGCCCACTATCCCCCTTTTTATATATCATAGCAGCAGAGGCACTCAACATGAAATTAGAGAAGGATTGGGAAGCCCAACACCTTCCGGGTATCAGATTTAAAGAAGGCATCAAGAGTATAAACCACATGCAATTTGTATATGATAATAACCTAATGGGTGGAGCCTCTATGGTTATAGCCAGGACATTTAAAGTGACCATGGATTGGTTCTTGTGTGCCTCGAGGGGGAATTAATGATAGTAAAATTATGATATATAGTTGGAATATCTCCCACCTAAATGCCACAAATATAGAGGACATATTGGGGTTCAAAGTAATCAGGGAATGGAAAGACTTCATTTAATTAGGGGTCCCTATCTTTCTCCGAAGAATGACTCCTACTTCCTGGCAGAAAATCCTGGAAAATATAAAATGAAAAATAATAAATTGGGGTCGTATTTGGCTAAACTTGGAAAGAACTATCCTTGTGAATGTTGTATTAAATGTTATACCAATGTATCAATTTGTTTACTTCCACGTCCCAAAATATGTTCTTCAATAGCTTGGCATATACATCCGCAAATTCCTGTGAACGGGGACAGATTGATACCAAAAAATACCATTTAGTAAAGTGGAAAACCATTATATCTTCGAAACTCCATGGTGGGTTGGGTATCAGAGACTCAAAGCTAGCTAACTTGGAAATTGGAGCAAAGTTACAATGGGATTTGACCACCAAAAAAGAGCTCTGGGGATCTCAAGTTTTAAAAGAAAAATATGAATCGACAACTACCAACAAGAGGCTCTATAGGATCTCCAATATATAAGCTAGTGACATCTTATTTGGAAGTTATATAAGAGAATTTAAGAAAATTTCCCGGGAATGGGGCCTTGACATCCATCTTCCAAGACTCAATACTGGGATGACCGCCGATATGTGTGTATCGTCTAATGCATCCACTAAGGTACTATTTGTATCAGAGGGGAAGAGAATTTTTAAGCCAAATATCAGAATGGAAAGAGCATGGTTTCTGGTTGGGCTGGGACCTGGGTCACATCTCGGATGCCCTTATCCCACTCTGCGGTCCCTTTTTTCTGAAACTAAGGGGTTGTGCCCCTATGGCAAACATGATTGAAGACAACTGGGGTTGGAAAAAAACAAAATATTCAGTGAAATAAGGATACACACACCTTCTTTTCAAATATCAGATTCCCCCACAAAGAGTCAATCTGGAGGAATATCTGGACCACAAATGCTATCCAAAAAATTGACTTATTTAGCTAGTTTTTGGTGCATAAGAAAATTATCACAACTAAGAATCTACAAAAAAGAGGGAATTTTGTACCGTCTTAGTGTCGACTCTATGAAAATGCAGAAGAAAATATAACACATCTGCTCCTGCAATGCCAAGTCATGAATGAGTGTGGGTGATGGTCCTTGGCCCGATCTATAATAGAACAAGGTGGCCAATTGATATTCCACAATACTTTAGCTCATGTCCCTCTCATTATGGGGGCTCCATTCAGGCCAAATATATTTTCAAAAAAGTGTGGACCACCCTACCAAAATATGTGTGTTGGAAAATATGGTTGTCTTAGAACAAAGCTATATTCAAAACAACTCAAGTATCAACTAGAACAACAACACTAAAATCCTTTTCCTCATGCATGGAATTTCAGCAACCATAACTAGAGCATAATTTAGATAATAATGAATTTACCTGGCTAGGTTAAAGAGGGAGGAAAAAGAAATTTTACAAAATTCCCCAGTTTGAAACCCTCTTGGGTACTCCGGATGGCTAATGATGATTAAGGGCAGTGGATGCAAGAGCAAAATAAGTGTATCCTCTAATTGGATGGGGCATCTAAAGGAAATCCTAGGGTGGCATGAGGGGGAGGGATTCTTATAAACCCCGAAGGAAAAATAGAAGATATGCATGGGGCATGGGAACACATACCAAAAATCATGTAGAGGCTTTGGGCCTTATTGTAGGGATATCTCTAGTACAGGAAAAAGTAATTAGGGAGGTGGTCAGCCTAGGAGACTCTTTAATGATAATAAAACATATGGTCAATGGTACTTTGGCTTAAAACTGCATCCTTAATCAAATCATAAAAAGAACAAAAGGTATAGAGACAACCCTTGGAGAAGTCAAGTACTATCATATTATTCGTGGGCAAAATAAAAAAGTTGATAGAAAGGGGAACCAGTCCTGCCTACTAGTGATCAAGTGATCATGTCGTAAGTTGAAAAATGCTCAAAAATGGAATTTCTCAGAATTTGTTGAAACTTGAACGAATGGATAGGCCTCGTCTCTGCGATTCTATCGCCGTGAATGACACTCAAATCCGACATCGTATGTGAAAGTTATGCAAGTTTGAAGGTTTTAGTAACCTTTAAAAATCCAATTTGACTAGGGTTGACTTTGACTTTGGAAAATATTTAAAAAAAGAATATTCCTTAGAATATTCCATTTGGGTGAATGGGGATCCGACAAGTGGCATTCAATGATTATTTCATTGGTTGACTGTGTAATTTTTGGCCAATCAGCGGGTGCCACGTGGCAAGCACGGAGGCTGCCACGTGGCCCCAGGCTGTGGAAAGTTTGACATGTTAAAAAATTTTGTGAGTCCGCAGGTTTGAACCCAATACCTCCTGCCAACTAACACACATGCCTACCATTAGGCCACAAGGGTGGTTCTTAATATCTTTTGGAGCCGCAACATATTTGTGTTTTAAATTTAAATGGGCGGAAAGCCAAAGGGGCTAGCCTGACCTCACAAAACCGGGCACAAAGAACCTTGGCCTTAAGGCCTTAACTGCGGGTGCCAATGGTTAGTATAACCATCATATGTGGCCAACCACATACAAATTTAATGCAGCAGTTTGTTGTTAGCTTTTGTTGTGACGGTTTTTGTGCACCAGTCACATACGCCTCCCTCCAGTATTTAACTTAACTGCTAGTGGTTCTGCCTAACTTGGCATGTTCGACAAATTCTAGCCAGTGTGCCAAAATTAGCGCCCTTATCTATAGTTCTCCCACATTTAGTGGGGTTTTTACTTGACATTGGGAAGAATCTTGTTTTGGTCATAACTTCTCCAATATTGGACCAATTTGGATGAAATTTTGGTCAATTCTAGGTATTCTGAGCATTCTGGAGCCATTGGGATAGGTTTTAGGGCTAAAAAAGGTGTTTTAAGCCATTTTTTCTTTAGGGAAGCTTGGAGAGCCATCAGGGCCATGAGGGAAATGGAACTGCATTGGGCTACACTTCACTGTTTTAGGTGAAATAAAAGTCATTCTTAGCTTATTTATACCTTTTGAATTCATTTTCACAGCTGTTTTTTCCTGTTTAGGCCTTTTTCTCACTGTATTATCAATTTGACCATCATAATATAGCAAGGACATTCCCATTGGGAGCCTTGGACCCGACAGATGTAGCCCAGGAGGGGTGAATTGCCTCATCATGTTGCTATGTTGTTATGGTGAAGTTATGCTACTGTGTATTTTAGATTTAAGATGTTAAACAATAATTTTAATTAACATTCCCTCACACATAAACTCAAAAATAGTTACCAAAAACACTTTGTTTAATTTGCAAGACATGACAAATACTTTGCACACTTAATTAAATGGAAATGAATACTTTGAAAAACAGTAAAAATAATTTCATTTTCAGATCAGATGGTATCAAAGCTCAGGATTTGAGTATTAAGAGTTAAGGATTAGAGCCTTAGAAGCTATAGTTTTACTCAACATTTGTTTTGTGCAAAGATATAGTTGATTGTTTGCAAGTTTGGATGCTTACTAGGCTTAAACTCAAGAGAGGTGAAGGAAACTTGGTTAGTGCACAAGGTAATCCACAACCAAGAAGGGTCAGAGAGCCACCTCCAAGAGCCATAGAAGTAGCTTCAAGCATGTATTCAAGAGAAGGAGAAGCTCCTGAAGATATGGATCCCAAAGAAGAGGAACGGGTATTCCGAAAAGCTTTCCTAGACATGACAGAGATGGCAAGGATACTCTACCATGAAAGGAATGATAGGCTTGCTCAAGAAGGGTCTAAAAACCAGAAATAAGGAGAGGGTTCTTCAGGAGGAAATAAAAGTGATGACAAGTCAAAGAAAGGACACGGAGGAAATGGTGATCCACCATCCCCATCTTCATCCTCTTCCTCGCATGGTGTCCTCAACTTGGTGAATCAATCCCTGGTATCTAATCTTGGTAAAAGTCCATTTTAGCTTGATATTAAAATTTGAGTTGCTTATGTTCAGGTAAAATTGATAGAAGAACTTGAGATAATTGGATAAGACGGTTTGGAGGTTGTGAGATCATAAAATACCTTGTAGAGATGCATACCAAAGATTAAGTTGTTGTACCTCATATGCAATGGAAGGAGCAGCATTGGTATGGTGGGAAGCCAAGACCAAGGATGAAATTAAAAAACATGGTAAGATAACTTTATCATGGGCTGAATTTATTTCCGCAATTAAGCAACAATTTTATCTATTAGCTCATTTACAAAAGGCTATCATGAATTGGCAAAGTTTTAGACAACTTAAAGGAAAAAGTGTTCAATATTACACTCAAGAGTTTAGAAGAAGGGCTCTATTGTTAGGAATTGATTTGCGTAGTCAAGATACCTTGCTGAAATATATAGGTGGTTTACACAATTATCTTATACATACTATCGTTATGTTCAATCCTACTAGTCTAGATGAAGTTTGTGTACAAGCTACGCATTTAGAGGCTAGAGGTAAACAATCTTTTGATGGGAATATGGATAGTGAATTCAAAGGCAAGGGGAGGAAAATAAATGCAAACTCTAGGAAAGAAAAAGGGAATTTCTTTTGTAAAAGCTATTCCAAAACAAGCCACGATGAAGACCATTTCTGGAAGCTTCATCTGGAGCTGAAACCAGAGAAATTTAAAAACAAAGATAAGGCCAAAGAAAAGGAAAAAAATGTTGCAACTGTTGAACAAGACTTAGGGTCTGAATCAGGTGATGAAACTAAAAGCATAGCCATGGTACTAAAGAACATAAAGGGGAAACATATCGTAAATGAAACAAATCCCAGTTCTAGCATTGTAAAATGTTACATAGAGACTCAAAATGAAGAGAGGAGGATAGAGTTGTTTCATGTGAGGATAATGGCCAAACACACAAAGATAGACACACTATTTGATAGTGGGTCTTAAGCAAACCTCATCTCAGAAGACTTAGTCAAGAAGCTGAAACTTGAGACCATACCTCATCCAAAGTCTTATCCACTTGGATGGATTTGCAAGGATGCTAATTTACAAGTCTCAAGAAAGTGCATGTTGCGCTTTGCCATAATAACTCATTATGTTGATTGGGTTGAATTAGATGTGGTACCTCTTGACATTACAGGTGTTGTGTTGGGTAGTCCATATTTACATGATAGAGAAGCGATCTTCCATCGCCATGAGAACAAGTATCATTTGTTCAAGGATGGAAAGGAGTTTATTGTGCGGAAGAAGCTAGAATCATCTTTAATGAATGCAAGGCAATTGAAAAGGCTTTTCAATGCAAGTCAAAATCTGACTTCGTTGATGGTTAAGAAAAAAGATTTTGTACATTCTCTTTTTCATGTTATTGCTGATGTAAATGATGATATGTTTTAGCCTGAAAGAAAGTCGTCTTTTGAAGATGACAAGATATTGCAGAAAGTGCCTTTGGTTTCAACCAGTGCAAGGAACGAAGTGTCGGTGAAAAGTGGTGCAAGAATCCAAAAGGTGGAAAGGCATGCAAGAAATGAGGACACAAAGTTTAGCATGGGTCAATGTTGGTTTCAGAATGGCAGATTGGTATGGCGAGAAAACTTGGTCGAGATTCGACGCAAGTACATGGCTCATTTGGAAAAAATTTGCCATAAGGACAGTTGGCAAGGTGAATCTTATTTTCAGTCTCCTTTGAATTTTGACCATTGTAGAATGATATTTATTCTGCAAATTTCAAACATTTGCATTATGACTCATTCAATGTTAGCAACGATCGATCAACGGATTCAAGGAAGAATTTATCTTTTTATGAGAAGCTCAATTTGATGAAGTCAGGAAGATTTTAGTGGTTCAAGCTTGGAAGAGTGGAATCAGTCTTCTCGTCTTCAGTTTCTGTAAATCAGAGAGCTTTTTGGGTCTAAAAGCTTCCCATTTGAGAGGTGTGATCAGGTGATCTTGTCCTAAGTTGAAAAAATGCTCAAAAATGGAATTGATCAGAATTGGTTTAAACTTGAACAACCAGATAGGCTGTGAATGACACTCAAATCCAACATCGTGTGTGAAATTTCTGCAGGTTTGAAGTTTTCAGTAACCTTCAAAAATTCAGTTTGACGAGGGTTGACTTTGACTTTAGAAAATATTAAAAAAATAATATTCCTTGGAATATTATAGGAATATTCTGAGTTTGGGTGAATGAGGATTCAACAAGTGGCATTTAGTGATTAGTTCATTGGTTGACTTTGTAATTTTCATCCAATCAGCGGGTGCCACATGGCAAGCCCGGAGGCCACCACATGGCCCTAGGCCGTGGAAAGTTTGACATGTGAATTTTTTTGTGAGTTCGCAGGTTTGAACCTCGGACATCCCACTAGCTAACACACGTGCCTACCATTAGGCCACAAGGGTGGTTCTTAATATCTTTTGGAGCCGCGACATATTTGAGTTTTAAAATTTTAATGAGCGGAAAGCCAAAGGGGCTAGCCTGACGTCACACAACTGGGCGCAAAGAACCTTGGCCTTAAGGCCTTAACCATGAGTGCCAATGGTTAGTATAACCGTCATATGTGGCCAACCACATACAAATTTAAGGCGGTAGTTTGCTATTAGCTTTTGTTGCGGCAGTTTTTGCAGACCAGTCACATGCGCCTCCCTCCAGCATTTAACTTAACTGCTAGTGGTTCTGTCTAACTTGGTGCATTCCACCAATTCCAGCCAGTGTGCTAAAATTTGCACCCTTTACTGCAATTCTCCCACATTTAGTGGGGTTTTTACTTGACATTGGGCAGAATCTTGTTTTGGTCATAACTTCTCCAATATTGGACCAATTTGGACGAAATTTTGGTCAATTTAGTGTATTATGAGCATTCTGGAGCCATTGGGACATGTTGCAAAGCCAAAAGAGGTGTTTTTCAGCCATTTTTGCTTCAAGGAAGCTTGGAGAGCCATCAGGGCCATGAGGGAAATGGAGTTGAATTGGGATACACCTCACTATTTTGGATGAAACAAAAGTCTTCATTAGCTTATTTCTGCCTTTTGAATTGATTTTCACAACTGGTTTTTCCTTTTTAGGCCTTTTTCTCAATGTATTACCAATTTGATCATCATAATATAGCAAGGACATGCCCATTGGGAGCCTTGGACCCGACAAATGTAGCCCAAGAGGGGTGAACTGCCTCATCATGTTGTTGTGTTGTTATGGTGAAGTTATGCTACTGTGTATTTCAGATTTAAGATGTTAAACAATAATTTTAATTAACATTCCCTCACACATACACTCAAAAAAAATTACCAAAAACACTTTGTTTAATTTGCAAGACATGAAAAATACTTTGCACACTTAATTAAATGGAAATGAATACTTTGAACAATAGAACAAATACTTTCATTTTCAGATCAACTGGCTAAATATATCAATATGGTAAATGGAAAAGAAGACACTTTATACCTTAAATAAGTTAGAATGAGAAAAATCAATGGGAATATTATTACTCCTAAAGACAAAGGATTTATAAATAAGTTTGTTGAAATCCCAAAGAGATGGAGAACTTGGAGGAAAAGAAATTAGTGGTATTGGTTAGTTGATGTTGGGCTTGGTTTCATCTGGTCCCTTCTTACCCCCTTCTTTCCTCACTTCCTTATTTCATCCTCCCCCTTATTTCCCTATTGGATGGACTCTCCATGGTATGTACCCCTCCCCTCTGTCTATATATTTTTTTTCCTATCCGCTCCCCTTGTCCATCTCATCTTGAACCCCATTCTCATGATCCCTTATCATCCCTCTCCCACATCCCCTTTGCACATGCCTCCATTTTCTTTGCCTCCGCATCTCCCTTTGGGCCCCCCCTTCCCCAGTCCCATCAGGCCTCCTTTCCAATTTTGGTTTAAGCCATTTCATGAAAATATATTCATGGGGCATGACCGTGGGTTTATGATGCATACTTCCTGGAGCCTTACATGCAATTCAGTTGTCTACACTACATGTAGGAGCAGAGGTGCCAAGGAATATTGGACCTGGAGTGAAGATGGTCGTCATCACATTCATGGTAGGATCATGCAAAATATGGATTTATGAGGGAGGCAATTAAATCCCAAGTGCAGGGAACATCAGTTGGCATCATACTCTCTCTACAATAACATGGCTGAGGAGAATTCAAGGTACATAATGTAAATGGAAGTTAATGAGGAATATTGTGGCATGAAGCGACATCAAAATGAGTTAAGAAATGCAAGGTATGGCCCATATATATTCATATACTCAATATATTTAGATGAAAATAAAGGAAATATAGTCAGCGGGATCGATGGGAGTTCGTCGTTAAGGCAGACTCTAGCCAGTGTCATGAGCAGTGAAAATGTGGGGAGTGTGTTAAGCTTAGTTCTCTGAGCAATTGTTGAGAAGATGATTTTGGGTGGCTGAGCTTGGGGATGTGGAATTTTCATGGAATTAGGGGGGTGATATTGTTAAGAGAGCCTGGTGGTGACTCTAGTTTTGGAGTCTGTGAGGATTCCAGTCTATGGATTAGAGCTAGCTTCATTGTTGACCTTAAGAATCCTACCTCGAGTGCTCAAGGGTGAAGATACTTGGGGTTACCTGCATGCTGTGGTTCTGTGTTAAGATTTATTTCGAGATGTTGGAGGGGAGTGGTGGTAAAATGGTTCTTCCCCTACTAGCTAGTTGGTGGGGGAGGAAATTTGTAGTCGCAAGTCTAGGGGAAATAATTTGGAGTTGGAGGTGAGAAGTGTTGAGGTTACACCTGCACAAGAAGTTGGGGTGTGAGTGAAGTTGAAAGGCCCGATGAAAGTTAGGGGCTTGAAAGGAGCACAATGTCCTGCTCCTTATGGGAGAATTAGCTTTAGTGTTAAGACATCAAAAGTGCGGGATGTTGTGCAAATTTGGGATAAGGTTGGCGGAAGTAAGCGTTGCAAGATTCTTGCAGAATAGTTTGGAAGGATTGTGGTGGAAATATGGATGGATTCCCACAGGAATTCCGAGGTGGGAATCTCAGTTATAGTGACTTGGGGATGTCGTAGGCCGACGTCTGTCCGTGGGAATTACATAGGTGGCAAAGGACGTGGGTCGGGGTTAGTTGACTATGAGAAATGTGCCTCTGAGCTCGAGGACATCTGCATGGGGATGAAAATAATTCAACTTAGCTTACATCAGCAGCAACAAGAAATTTTCAACATCCAAGAGGAGAACATGGCTAAAATTAAAAAATTTAAGAAAATGGACGACGAAATAGGTGTGCTTCGACATCAACTGGATGAGCTCAGACTCCTGCATAGCAGCAAGAATAGGTAAGAGGACACGAAAGGCCCTGGATTTGATCTAAACATCCTGACTGATATGGAAGAATGACTTTCTCCTTAGTATTATTTGTATCTATGGTTTTGTGTTATTTGTATGCTATGTTGTAAATGTATGCTTCTAATGAAGCAGTTTTGCCAACTATATCGGTGTAGGATAGCAGGCTAGACCTATAATACAACTTCTGTAAAATGGAAAGGCCCTCTAGTAATAGACCAATAAATGGAGCCTTAAGTCGAAATGTATTGTAAAGGTAAATCACTCGGTCACAGACCGAGAGCGGGCTCACATTAATATATAATTACACTCTTTTTTGTTAAAAAAAAAAAAACAATATGTTTTTGTTTGTCAAGTTGTTTTTGTCCTCAACATATGAATATGGGCTTAATCACAATCTAGGGGGATCTAAGGGGCATCTAAGGGGCATTGAGAAACTGTGATCTAGGGAAATCTAAGTCATAAAAATCACCCAAATATCACACCCGACCTTGGCCACAGTAGCCTTTAAAATTATTGGATTTTTTTCCCATGATGTTTCGAACGAGTGACCTTCACATCATGGAGAGACTTAACTGTGCACCCCATCACCCTTTATTCTACGCCCTGTGGGCTAATAATTTGTAATATTATTTTCATTATTAATATGATTTTTACAAATAACAATTTTTTTATCAATATTATTATATGAAAGCAAAGCTCATATTTGGGTGAAAGCATGGAGCTGGGTTACACTTTTTGGTAAGAGAGGGTGCACTTAGTTGGAAAAAATGACGATTTGATTGAGATTTTTTTAAGTGCTCGATCGAGAAATTGAAGCATGGAGCATTGAAATCAATCTCACAAACGACCTCGCCAATGTCTGAAAGGCTCAAATGAAGATAGGTATTCTATCTTTTTGGCATTTCTTATTTATTTATTTTTGCAAAATTAAAAAAATTAATTAAAAAAAACAAACGTACAAAAACCATGAAAACCAATTAATTAAAAAGAAAAAACTATACGAAAACCATGAAAAACAAAAAAAAACCCTTAAAAAGAACTTAGAAAATCACAAAACCAACCAAGAAAACCACAAAAAACCATAAAAAAACCCTTCAAAAAAGCTTAGAAAACCATAAAACCAACCTATAAAATCATAAAAAAAAAACCTTCAAAACAACCTAGAAAACACTTTGAAACCAGCAAAAAAAACTATAATTTAGATTTTATATTTTTTCTTACTTGCACCCTTTTGTTTATTAAATGCATATTTAGTGATTTTGAATGGAAATCAGTAATCATTAAATGCCCTATTGGCTTTAGCAATGCTTCATTTGATCTTCTATCCCCATCAATGTTGTGTTCCCTATGATATGTGATACCTTGAGCTCCTTATAAAATTCTTGTAATTGACTTATTCTTTGTTTCCAAGGATTTATTTAGGGCTAAATTGTGTAATGTACTCGTCCCCAATAACCAACCAATAACCACTAGAGAATCACCAAGGATTTGTAAGGTAAGCATTTCACTTTGTTGGACGTTGCAAAGTCTAGGACTAGCTAAAGGCCAATTAATTATTATTAGTTTCAGGTCCGAGCAATAGGTTAAGAAGGGAAGTGTGATTGTTGTGAGGTGAAATGCAGCTCCAACTCAACATACAAACCTGTCATGACATTTTGCTCCATCAAAGAAGACATAAGCCTTGGAAGTATCTATTTTGGATTCAATTGGATTTTATTTTTCTTTAAATCTTCTATGCTTAGTTCCTTCATTGCAGTGATTGATGTGTGCACCATCTATAGAATATTTGGGATTTGATTGTCAAACAGGGTTGTGTAACCATATATGTCAAATTGTTGGAGAAATTACCACATCTCTATAGAATCCAAAATTTCCACCCTCCAAATCCCTAATTTCCATCGTCTAAATCCTAGTTACTAGTTTTGAAATTTTATAAACACTTATATTTTTTAGTGTGATGGAAAACCTATTCATAGTATGAGAGCCAAGCTCGATTCTCTCAAGTCACATTTGAGCTTGGACGGAAGTGTTGGAAAATTTATTTACCAACACGTGAGAGTTTTTATGTTAACCACAATCCTCTTCACAAAAGACCAATCCTAAAATGTTGAAAACATACTTTAGGGTTAGGATTTTTTACACTCGATTTCACTAAAAATTATTCAACATCGCAAATTATTCTAAAAAATGCTGAAAACATGCTTTAGGATTGGGGTTTTTTACACTCTATTTTAGTAGAAATTAATCAACATCATTAATTATTCTAAAAATATATTTTTTATTTTAAGTTTTTAAAAATTAATTAACAAAATAATTTTCGCAAACCGTAAAAACGCTCATACCCGATATCAACCACCATGCCAAACGAATAAGAAAAGGCAAGAAGGCAAGAAGTAATCCTTAAAATGCGACCAAAGGTGACGGAACTTTTCGAAATGACCTCGAAGCAAGCAGATCACCACTATTGAATGGAAAATTCTGAGTGAAAACACTGATTCCCGGCACAAGACGCGTCGATGGCCAGGAAAATTGTTGAAAACAAATGTGTTGAATAAATTTTAATAATTTAAATTGCCTCGATATATTTATTTAACATTTTGCTTCGAGATTCTAAATTTCGCAAAATATCATCTATGAGTAATATTTTCTTCCTTCGTCATCCATAGGTTCAGGAAATCAGATCTTATGACGCTTGGGTAGAGTACTTAAGAAATCGTTCCTCACAAAATTACCTATAATAATTTCATGCGTTTGCTTTTTTCGAATGGAAATGAAAATATATTTACATTTTGCCCCTTTCCATAAGGTTTACAAAATTTACTGAACAATACATCAAAGATATGTATGATAACGATTATAAAAGGGATAATTTTTTTAATCGAATGGAAATGAAAACATATTTACATTTTCATACTTTACATAGAGTTTAAAAATTTTACTAAACAATTCTTGTTTTCTAGTGACTTGGTATCTTTTAATCATTTAATATTTGTATAGAAAAACTTTCATATAGAAATATTTTGTTAACCAATTTAGAAGCAGCTACTATGATTTTTCTTTACGATAATAATAATATTAAAAATAATATATATAAATAAATAAATAAATAATATTATTAAAATAAATATATTTTTTGAAATATCACTTAATCAAATTGATAAATATATTTTCAAAAAATATCAAAAAAATTAACCCACTTAAAAAATTTCACATCTAACAGTTTCCAAAAAAAACAGATCATAACCACCACCGCCATTAGACTCTTCTCCAGCTCAAATCTGATCAGTATTATCAGACGAACATTATGATATCCTATTCCTGTTAGCAAGTATACTGTAGAATTTGAAACAATATGATATCCTGTTAGCAAATATACTGTTAGTATTATCAGACGAACAATATGATATCCTATTCCTGTTAATTTGAAACCCATAAACTAATTCAGTCCAACACTTACGAACTTTGCAAAATAAACCCATAATACTCAAACGAGTGATGTGATCTTAAAAATGCGATTTTGTAAACATATTGGTAGTGTTAATGCTAAAATGAGTGAAGTGATTTTAAAAAGTCATTTTATAAATATAATGGAATTGTCATTTCTCTGGTCAGTACATGTATTTATGAATTAATAAATCATCATTTTCAACGCTAATTAAATTATTTTTGGATTTATTATTTTATTGGCTCATTTCGTTATCTCTGGTTTGTTTGTTTGATTATTTTAAGCTTAAGGGTCTTTGGAGACGAGACAGGGAAACCATTTCAATTTTGTGGAGAAAGCTACGTAGACATTCGGTCTATGATTGAATAGAATATATTTCAATTTTGTTGAGAAACCTAGGTAGTCATTGAGCCAATAGTTATATAATAGAGTTTTGACTAAGAGAGAGCAAGGAGTTTCCCACTCGAAAAAAATTTGCTGAAATTTAGCCACTATGAGCCACACATGAAGGAGTGAATCCCCTCAAAGTAGAGTCACTTCAGATTGGTAAATTCACTAAGTAATATTTTTTACCTACCTTAGGTATGAAGAACCCAATTGCTTCACATTGATAAATCCACTAATTTAATTAAATTATAAAAGCAATAAATTCTGGAAGGTCTGTTAAAGGTTTGTAGGTTAAGATCTATGTATGAAGAATAATTAAAAGTGGACATCTTAGGAAGGTATTTAGTTATTAATTTTTTTTTTAATATATATATATTTTTTTTATTGAAAGTTTTTATTATAAAAAAAAAATAAAATAGGTAATTTTTAGAAAAGTTTTATTTTTGAAAAATAAATAACCATGGATTAGTAAATGTTGGCTTGAGGGGTCTTGACCCAGGTTCGGAGGTTAAGGTTTTCCAACAAACTCCTATACTACTGGCCCTTTTGGCAATGACATACTTGTGCAGGCCAAAGTCTCACCTGAAGCAGTATGGGAGGATACTGAAACCAGGTTTCCACACCCTGACAGAGAGTAGGTAATCATGGCAGATCAGTGTTCGCAACCTTTCGGACTCATGTAGAACATGTTTATTCGCAGATTTGTTAATAGTATAATTTGCAATTAATCATAACAGAGCTATTACCATGCACAGATCTAGTCAATACCTCCGCATCCATGTGCGTATCATCAATTACTAGCAAAAATATCATAAACGCATCTATAACATACCACATATATACTTTATACCATAACACAAATGTATTCGCAGCATAAACAGATAGCACAGATGTATTCCCAGCACCAAACAGATTCCAAAGATTCGCATCAACAGTAACACAATAGATCCAGATAACACTAAGATATTTCAACTATATCCGCATATATTAGCATCCAAAACCCAGTTACAATTTAAAACACAGCCTGCGCACACAACTAGCAAGGTCTGCACACAGTAGGACTGAGGATCTCCACGCACACAACCAGTAGGAGTCCTTACCCAAAACAACCCAAAAAATATCTAACCCTTCGCACCTAGCATCAATCTTAATTCATGCCTACCTCTAGACTCAAAATGTTCATCTATTTATAATGACTTAGCCTATGCTTTCCTGTGGTCTACAAACCATGGTTTGTGGACTCTAGGTCTACCCTTGACCCATTACAATGCGTTTGGGGCTTTAACCCACTCTAAAACCCCTGTGTTAGACTAATTAATACTAAAAATATACAAAAATGTACAAAATTCACAGCTTTAGGGGATCATGTTCCAACATTCCCCCAACATAATCTTGTGACTCGTTCCGAGTAACTGCAGTCATGGGTTCTCCATCTTTGCCTGCAGTGGTTTGATTTCATCCACTAGCGGGGGTAACACTCATTCACTATGCGCAGCAACATTCTAGGCTATCTCTACTAACTTCTGTGAATCTGGGCCTTCCATAGCAGCGGTGACACTCTCCAGAGTTTGGTTTAGCTGCTTTACTGCGATATCAACATCCTGGGACTGGGACTATTGCACTTGCCGGTCTCTATGTTGAATCTCTTCGAATACGGATGCGTGAAGGATTCATAGTGGTTCATGCGGAAAGTAGGCGAGATCTAACTGTACTTCTACGCAGGCCTTGACTTGCATTCCTAAGTCATGTAGACTCAGTATGAGGGTTGTGCCGGGAAGAGGGCAGAGGCGGCTTTCTGGCGTGCCAAGGATTGCGCTGCTCATTGTCGTGGTCGATCTTTCCTGAATAATACTAGTCTACAAGGTATCAGCTTTGATCTACAGAGCCCGGAGCTCAGCCTGGAGTGCCTCAACTGTGGCTTTCTGCTGTTCCTCCAGAGCCAACCATTTTTCTTTGGTGACCAGGGTGACTGCATCTTCGATTTTCTCAAGGACCTCCTCTATTAGCATAACTCCGGTGTCACGTACGGGCCATTGAGTGCGTTGCTTCTTTCGTGGCCTTTTAGCAGGGTCACCATTTCTCTTTTTTCCTTGAGGGGAGTCAGCACCTCCCACCTCTTGACCTTTTGCACCGAAATCCTGTTGTGAATCCTTCTGCGATGCTACTTCCATGCCCTTCCCGTACTTTTTCCCTTCTACGATGCTGCTTCTGTGCCCTTCCCCGTACTTTTCCATGTCCTCCGGTTTCTCTGGTGATGATAGGCGGGGTGACCTTCATGGTGCTTGTACCTGTTGAGTCCTTTGTAACTGATTTGAAGCCCAACTTCCAGTGCAGAGGCCAAATCGCAATTAGGCGGTCAATTTCTTCATCATCAACCATGTATGGAAGTGAGACCCATGTTGGATCCTTGCAGCCTCTAATTTCGACATTATGCATAGTTACCTAGAACGCCACAATGCTTTTATACTTATCATAAATGGTTGGAAACAAGCGCGGCCGGGAATTGATAGCTGTTGCAAGCCGACTCTAAAACAAGACCCAAAATACTTGATTGTCCTCAATGCGCTGCACGTCCTTTGAGTCCCACAAGTTTGCATCTTGCCCCTTCGCACATATCTAGGTTGACCTCAGGGAGGATCGAGTCCTCAAGGGCTTCCCATGCAACGAACACAATGAAAAGTAGCAACCAAGAGTAGCAGAATGCTTGACCCTGATCCTGGGATTCACGAACATTTGCCAGAAATTCGTTGCATAGATATTGGGATAAATTGAAGCAGACCCCCTTTTCACATCGCCCTGCTAGCTGAATCACATAGGTTGGGATGGTGGTAGCCTGCCATTTGCACATCATCTTGCACGCCAGCAACAAGGTACCCATTTGCGTACCAGGGTCACTGATGGTGTTGATCATAAACCCTGAGTGTTCTACTCCACATGGTAATCCTCGCGCACCTTTTCGGTGATATTTTTCTCACACTTTTGGCCTACGCGCAACATAGGGTCTGGTCCTTTCATGGGTAGACCAGTAATTCAGTGAATAAGCGAGACATCAATGGGGATGCAATCCCGGATCCACAGGTTGCCATCATGAACCAGGGCAGGCAACTGGCACACAAGTCAGTCTCTGATATTGTAATGGCCAAAATGCGACATCCATAGCACGTTTAAGAGCCCGGAACTAGCCAATCCGTGCACCCAATGCATGGGGACTATCTCTATTCCATTGTCTTCCAATACCCTTTCGAGATATAGCTTCGACGCCAATTCAGGGAAAGCCTCCAAACTGGCTAGGTCATGGTCATTGAATTTTACCTCATGGAGCTTGCCAAAGGGTTATCCAATGATGGGGACCTCCCCCGGAGTTAGCAGCATCTGCAGGTAGGTGCACAGGCCATCAATATTATTCGGTGTGCGTGTCAAGGAACTGCGAAGCTGAACAAAGGGTGGTAGCCAATTTATTGGTTCAGCTACTTGGGCCTTTTCCTGAGCAGAGAGAGGTCTCCTTACAGGGTTAGGCAAGCTTGAATGGGTCGCTGCCTGTGGGGACTTCACATTTCGAGGGGAAGTGTGAGGCTTCACCCCAGCCCACTTTGCGGGTTTCCCTGACCCCTGCGCTTTTTCTTTCCCCTTCTTCTTTGCTTGACTTGGTGTGGATATAACCTCTTCAGCTTTTGGTTCTACTTCCACTACTTCCTCTATTTCTTGCTCCGTCGAGGTCACGGGCTAGGACAATTTGGTGGGATTGGTGGCAGAAATTCTGGCGCAAATAATTAACTCAGGGTGGCTACTATCTAAGGGGGAAGCATGCTCAAACATCAACAAGACACAATAGGCACAGAATCGTACAAAACACAAACTGATCAAGATACACGGAACCCTCTTCTAAGCCATCTCTCTGCTTTTATAGCCTTGGTGATCGCCCAACGAGTGGGTGAACCTTATCTGGAACTTATCATCAAGTAAATTGTAAAAAATCTTTAGAAATCACCTCATTAATTTCTGACCGCCTGCTCCTTTCAACAGTAAAATTTGATTTTTACCCGGTGTTACTGTTCCAACAGCTAGTTTTCGCACTGCCTGTGCACCCAACGCACCCCTGTGCTCCCAGCGTACCTCCTACGCTCCTACCGCACCTCTGCACTTCCAGTGCACCTTCTGTGCTCTGAAAACACTCCTGTGCTTTCAGCGCACCTCTCCGAGACTCCAAACCTGCGATCGCTTCCTGCACATACCTTAGTCCTTCCCACACTTACCTTCCCTAGTGGGCGTACTCCGCCTCATACAGCTACGCTGGCCATATAGTCATTTGATCCAATATGGTTTGAGCCGGATGCCATTGACATATCCTGGCACCATATCATCCTGTAGTGTAGCTAACAAAACCGCTCCTCCATCAGTAATGTCTTTTACCATATATGGACCAAGCTAGTGCTGACGAACCTTCCCTGGGTGTTTCACAAACTTGCTATCAGACAACAAGACCAATTCACCCTCCGCAAATTTCTTTTTCGAAATATTTCGATCATGCCATGCCTTATCCTGAGCCTTCTGAACTTGCTAATGGAAGTTAGCAATGAAACGATCTTCCTCCAAAGCCACTAGCTACGCTAAATGTTCCTCCATGATATCAGGCTCCGGCATATTTGTAAAAGTTCTGATGCACAAACTAGGAACAATATACTCCATGGGAATAATCGCCTCCTTTCCATAGGCCATCCTAAACAGTGTTTTCCCCATCAACTTCTTGCAGGTGGTTCGATAGGCCCAAAGAAAGGATGTGACGCACACATCCCAGTCACTGAGATCGGCATTACAGACCTTAGCTAGTGCTTGCTCTAAGATTTTATTAATAGCTTCTACCACTCCTTTTTCCTGTGGATGATACAGAGTGCTTTTCACACGATGGATCCGAAATTATTCAGTCAAGGCCTGTATCATTTAGTTAAAAAAATGTGTACCTCTATCGCTCATTAATATCTTCGGACATCCAAACTTGGTCAGAATCTTCTCGAAAATTAAGTGCGTAGTGGTATCTGCAACGCAATCCTGCACATCTTGTGCTTCGGCTCATCTAGTTACATAATCAATGGTAGTTATAATGTAGCACGCACCTGTCTTCTTTCCTGGTGGGTTGATAGGCCCCACAAAATTGATGACCCACTTGTTAAATGCTTGCAGGGCCATTTGCGGTTGTAGGGGAATTTCATCTTTGCATGATGGCCTTCCTGTTCGTTGGCACGTATCACAGGATTTGTAATAGTCATGAGAGTCACCATGCAGGGTAGGCCACCATAGTCCATCTCTCAATATATTTTGCGCAATTTCCTTCCCTGTGTAGTGACCTCCTGCTACACCCTCATGAGCTTCTACTAAGATAGCATGCCTTTCATGCTCCAAAAAGTATCTTCATAGCACTTCATCAGCTCCCGTCTTATATAGATGACCTGCAATGATGGTAAAATCTATTGTGCGGGTTAACAAATTTCTTATGTTGTACCAAATACTCCGCAGGTGCCATCCCCATAGTCAGGAACTGAATGATTTCGGCAAAGTGCACATCAACTACCTTAATAGCGAACAACTGTGCATCAAGAAATCCCTCTTCTAGGTTGGTCGGTTCTTCACCAGTTTTAATTCAGGATAAGTGGTTCGGCCCAACATTCAACTTCCTGGGCTTCACAATGATCTCAAAATCATATTTCTGAAATAGTAGTAGCCATCGATAGATTCCCCCCCCCCTACATACGCTTATTGACCAGGTACTTCAAATCCAAGTGATCTGTAAAAATTTTGAAGTGTCCTCCTAACAGATAATACCGATATTTCTGAAATGCGTAGACCATGGCCAATCCCTCCCATTTTATAGTGGATTAATTGCGCTCTACACCATATATTTTCTTACTAGCGAATGCAACAGGATGATCAACGTCTCTATCTCGAGGCTGCGCATGGACAGCTCCCAGGTCGATCCCCGATGCATCTACGTGAACATGGAATACCTTCGCCCAAACAAGAAAGATGAGAATAGGCGTAGAGGCCATCCTCTCCTTGAGTAGGTCAAATCTCTTCTAACACTTGTCATCCCAAAAAGCTGAAACATCCTTCTTAAGAAATTTTTCCATAGGCGCTGTGATCAGCGCGTACCCTTGAATGAATTTCCTGTAGTAGCCTGTGTGTCTGAGGATTGAGCGTAGCTTTTTCTTAGTTGTAGGTACTACCAGGTTTATGATAATTTCAACTTTGGCAGGATCAACCGTCAGTCCTTGTTGACAAATTATGTGCTTGAGCAAGATTCTAAAGGGTACATAGAATATGCACTTCTTGATATTCAGGGAAATCTGGTGCTTTCTACAGGCATCCAACATCATGTGTAGGTTTGAGACGTGCTTCTTCACCAATCTAAAGACAGTTCATTCATCAAAATATACCTCCAAAAACTTGTGAATGAATTCTTTGAACACTGCGACCACCACCCGCAAAAACATGGAAGGGGAATTCTTGAGCCCAAAAGGCATGATAGTATATTGAAAGGATCCCCATTTAGAAGCGAACCTAGTTTTTCTACGATCTTCAGGTTTGATCCTGATTTGATGGTAGCCCGAGAACCCATCTGTAAAGGAGTATGCTTCCTTCCCTCCCACGTTGTCCAGGATTTCATCTGAGAATGGTGTAGGGAAGGGATCATGTACGCAGGCATCATTCAATCTGTGCAAGTCAACAAAGATTCATATCTCTCCCTTAGTATTTTTCTCCTGAACCACCATTGGACTTACCCAGTCTGACTGTTCGACTGGTTCGATGATGCCTGCAGTGAGAATTTTGTTGATTTCTTCCCTAACTTTTTTCCTATACTTGGGGTTCAGCCAATAAGGACGTTGCTTCATAGGGAACACATCTGGTCCTAAAGTGATGCGCATGACCCCTAGGTCCCCTGTAATCCCTTTGAGTTCTGATAACTT
Source organism: Pinus albicaulis (assembly GCA_034641835.2). Taxonomy (NCBI): domain Eukaryota; kingdom Viridiplantae; phylum Streptophyta; class Pinopsida; order Pinales; family Pinaceae; genus Pinus; species Pinus albicaulis. The sequence goes on from CM076584.1 coordinate 993,261,773, forward strand.
CGTCGGGAATAAGTCCTGGTATTCCGTGAGCAGTTCTGCAATTTTTCCTACTGTATCATCATCCCAGTAGTCCCCATTTTTAGCTAACTTAGGTTGCTCCTCCATTCCAACGTTGAATTCTTGTAGCCTCGGAGGCTTAGTAACATCGATAGTTTGCAGTGGGGGTCCAACAACTGCACGCTTTCCCTCCGAATCCAGGATAGAGTCAATTCATGGATCTTCATCGCACTCTTCTATTACTAAATTGTGGCAGCTGACAATATCCCGCATTCGCATTTCCCATGTTCGCGCCCTAAGTGCTGTGTAAGGGTGTGATTCATCAAATACTAAAGCATCTATATCCTATAGAGCTTCGTCAAACACCTCTGTTCCACCCACCAACCTAAAGGTCCCTACAAACTCATCCTTCAATGTTTCCCAGTGTCGAGTGCACTGATGTAGCTCTACATCTAAATACCATGCAATGGGGATTGGCCCCAAGGCATGAATAAACAGGTGAACCCATTCTTCTGTAGTCCGGTTGCACCATTTCTCCATCCAAGTGAACAAATGCTCGTGCGGGTCCCCTAGGCCAAGGAAATTCCTTATGCGTAAGTGAACTGGAGGTTCAAATCATAGGACAACCATATCTCGACACTCTTCCAAATCCTATAACACTCCTTTATGCGTGTCCCACCACTTGGCAGGCGTGGCGCGCATGTCTAGATTAACAGCCCATAACCTTCGTTCCCGTGGGACCTCACCTTAAAATGTTCTCAAAAACTCCTTAATACTACTAGAACCATCAAAGTAGGGAAGTTCTCTTACCTCTGAGGATATGCATCGAAATTTCTTTGTGATTCTAAGACATCGTAACACAGATACATCATGTAATCGATTCTGCCAATTTTCCATCTCCCCGTCGAAGTCAGAGAAACATTCGTTGTCCTTTTCCCAGCAAAGGACACCATCAACCATAGGATTGATCCAATCTTCGTCCCGTGCAGTTAAATTATAGATGTGATCTACATCCTCTTCTTCGCACACCGACTCTGTATATCGTTCTCCTTCCGTAGGGTCTAATGGTACTATCACCCTCGTACCTCGATTCTCAAACACCATGCTTCTGTTCTTTAGATTGATGATACCTCCCATATATATGGCCCAATCCAATCCTAGGAGCACAAGATAGGGGTCTGCATCTTCGACAATGTGAATTACCTCAAAGTTGGCCTAGAGCTTAACTCCTGCGATGTCTACCACAACCTTCGACAACCTCCCCAATGGTATGATCTTTTGCTAGTTGGCCATGTGCAGCTAGATAGTGGACCATTCCAACTTAGGTTCTCCCATTTCCTACCAAGTTTGCTTAGGAAATACGTTCGGATCTGATCCTTGGTCCAAAATAACATGATCCATTTCATAGTCACCAATCTACGTTGTTAGCTGCATTTCCCTACCATTGTGTTTCTTATGCTTGTACAGTTTGTGCATATCCTTAACTTCTGGGGGTAGGTTAGTTCTCTCTACGCAGCTGTCTATTAATTCCTGCAGATTCTCTACTGCCTTCTGGTTGCACAGCAACTTCATACATGCCTGCAGAAATGGTTTAACTTCATCATCTGTTCTTACGTTTGTTGTGGCTTTTGAAATACGCGCCTCATCCTTAGTGAAGTATTTGTGGGCTGCGATGAAGGTTTCCTTTTCCTTCTGTAGGTCCAATTTTTCCTGCTTGACAGTTGCTTTCCAGATAAGAGGTTTAGCTTCAGCTTTCTCTTTAGCCCCTCTCGTAGCCATGCCATTGCACGTTATGACATTAATACATGGTCCTTCATCACATGGTTTGACTTCAACCCTATGTACATTATGCATAGGTGTATGTTGTTTCTCCTAAATTTTTGATATCAGAATTGGACAGTCTTCAATCACATGGTCCAGTTTTCTGCAATAAATGCAAGATTGTCGCGCAGGGTTCGGAAAATCCCTCGCAAAGTGCCCTATCTCCCCACAGTTGTAACAAATCAATTGTCCTCTTCCCTAAACTACGCTTCCACCCCTTCCCCCTCCCCTGCCCCTATCTGGGGAGCCTGCTATGCTTGAGGGAGATAGTGGTGAAGAAGGGTCAGCCTTCACCCTGTATAGGTTTCCCCTATCTATCATCAAATCATAGGTCCAAAAATTATGCTCTTCATGCCCCATAGAGGAGCAGAATCGACACCATTGCTACTTCAATTTTGGAATGTAAGCACCCAAGCTAGGAAAGTAGTTAGTGTCATGTAGCCCAGCGACACAACAATCAGCGCACCACAACGTTGGACTACTTGGTCTCATAGCCTCCTTAGGATGTAATGGACTAAGTCCTCTAGCCTGCATGTAATCTGCTAGCAAGGGACACTGATCCTTGATATGACCGGACACCATGCATCTTATACACCATATGTCTGGACTAGCCTCTTTTCCTCGTTCCTTTTGTAGGTTCTATATTTCAATGTGAATTTCCTCCAACTATCCCCGGATCTACTGTACCCCAAACTGAGAATTGTCCCTCAGTGTAGCCTCTAGTTTCTTAGCAATATCCAAAGCCTTCTCCTGTGTTGCGATCGATTACTAACCCAAAGGTCCGCGAAGGTGAGGTAGCAGCGTAGCGATAAACCATTCTTTATGCTACCTATCATCATACTGAAATTCCCTGTCTTTGATAACCTTTTCCAACCGCTGATTAGCTTCCCATATTAATTCAAAGGATCCTTGTCTAAAGTCTTTTAAGTCGACCACTATCTATGAGTAGGACTTAGGCTTTCAAAATTTTTGTTTTAACATTGTCTTTATCTCTGGGATAGATGGATCTACGTGTTGTCCTACGTATCCCATATACCAATCTAATGCCCTTCCTTCAAAGGGGAGCGATAACTGTGCTCTCTTTACAACGTCGCTAGCCACATTCTGCGTAACCCATATTGATTCTGTGACAAACCAAAATCTGTCTATATTCTCATCCCCTACACCCTTGAAGTTAGGTAGCTTCATGTGCAAGGCCATATAATCTTCTAGTGGTGGTGAGGGTATGGGTGAGTTTTTACCCCAATGCTAACTTGACGGTGGTGTAGCTGGAGGGATATGCGCAGCCGATTCTCTTACTGGACTGTAGACCGATCTATCTCCTTCTTGATTAGTACGGTAGTACTTACCACTTCATGTCGTGATTTCGCCCAGATCAGAGGTCATTCACTCGGTGTGGCTACACAGAATGCCTTTTTCACACAACAGAATTTCGATTAATAATGGTAGTGCTTTTAGAAAATTACCTTGGAAACCCTTAAAGAACCTCTGCTTTGCCTCATAATAGGACACGAACTGATCGACTTCGAACTCTATCACAAATCCTCCCAGCACATTATCCACCCAGTGATCTACCATACGGGTGATGGTATTATCAGTTCTTTCTAACTACTGAATCAAATCTGGAGTCCACTATGTGACTCGCTCGTCCTTCCAACACGTCTAGAAATCTACGAGCTTCGCCAACCACTCCTGAAGCTCGTTTGCAAATGTTACAAACAAAATTTCGTAGACTTCATTGAAGATGTACTTATTCTTCCACTTATCAGCCATCAACTTTGTGCTGTGATTCTCTTTTACAACAAATTCCTGAACCTGTTTTTCAAACCATGCTTCAATTTCCACCCTCTCAGGTCTCCAATATTCCCTTCGCACTATCTTATCTCTCTCTCAAAATGCTCCCGTTCATGGCAATGGAACCATTTGTTGGCTTAAGGAGTCCTGACCCAGGTTCAGAGGTTAAGGTTTTCCAACAGACCCCTATACTACTAGCCCTTTCGGCAATGGCCTACTTGCGTAGGCCAAAGTCTCACCTGAAGTAGTATGGGAGGGTGCTAGAACCAGGTTTCCACACCCTGAGAGAGAGTAGGTAATCAAGGCAGATTAGTGTTTTCAACCTCTCAGACTATTACAGAATAGGTTTATTCGTAGTTTGTTAACATTATAATTCACAATTAATCATAATAGAGCTATTACCATGCACGGATCTAGTCAGTACCTTCGCATCCATGTGTGTATCAGCAATTACTAGCACAAAATATCATAAACGCATCTATAACAGACCACTAATATACTTTATACCATAACACAGATGTCTTCACAGCATAAATGGATAGCATATATGTATTCGCAACACCAAACAGATTCCAAACATTCGCATCAACAATTACACAATAGATCCAGATAACACCAAGATACTTTAACTATATCCACATATATTAGCATCCAAAACTTACTTACAATTCAAAACACAGCCTGCGCACACAGCCAGCAGGGTCCACACACAACAGGACTAAGGATCTCCGCACACACATTTAGGTTGACTCCTTACCCAAAACAACCCAAAACAGATCTAACCATTCGCACCTAGTGCCAATCTTAATTCATGCCTACCTCTAGACTCAAAATGTTCATATATTTATAAAGACTTAGCCTACGCTTTCCTCTGGTCCGCAAACCATGGTTTGCAGACTCTAGGTCTACCCTTGACCCATTACAATGCATTCGGGGCTTTGACGCACCCAAAAATCCCTGCGTTAGACTAATTAATACCAAAAATATACAAAATTGTACAAAATTCGCAGCTTTAGGGGACCCTATTTCAACAGTAAATAAAAAATGAAGATGGTTTATTATTTTTCACAAATAGGAAGAAAAGTGAAAAAAAAATAATGGGAAGAAAAGTAAAAAATAAAAACAAAGGGTAGTTTACAAGGAAAAATAAAAAAATGTGAGGAAATTTTTTTGGGTGTTAATAACCAATTCAAAGTAAGAAATCAACGTTGTACTATGGTAAAATTAACAAAGTGATGAACTAATTTCTTCCAGTTGCAGTTAAGGATAGTCACAAAGCTCAATTATGACAGATACAAACTATGATTTATGGTCAATTAAAAAGACGGAAAACTAATTCAAAGTAAGAAATCAATGTTGTACTATGGTAAAATTAAAAAAGTGAGGAACTAATTTCTTCGAGTTGCAGTTCAGGATAGTCACAAAGCTCAATTATGAGAGATATAAACTATCATTTATGGTCAGTTAAAATAAAAAATTTCTGTCGCTCTCAAGAATCTTGGGATATTGTAGTAAGTGGGTTCACAAAACCAGATTAGGAAACCTTATAGCTAAAGACAAATTCACATGATAATTTTTTGCTGGAAATAGAAAGAAAGGTTCAAAGGCATTATCACTTATCCAAAGTTTATAGAATATTTAATTTTTTTAGTAAGGTTGCAGTTTCTATTCATGCTAAGAAAACAATGGGATACTATTGAAATAGTTTATCAGTGGATAAATAAAGTCAAGTATGTTGTGGTTTTAGAAATTACTCCATAGTAGACACTTTATTGTCAGTGTTTCAAGTCTAAACCAATACCTATCATCTGGATAAAATTCACCTTGATTTTCTCTAGTGTATGAACCTCAAGCCATATTTCCCTTCCATACGTGGAACTTATAAGTGTTTGAATATTTTTGGGGTGATGAACTTGATGTTCTAGTGTTATAAATTTCTCCACAATAACCATTTTTATTGTCGATCTTTCCAGTCTAAACCAAGACCCATCAGGAGGACAAAAGTCACCCTAATTTTATCAAGTGCATGAACCTCAAGCCAGATTTCCCTTCCATAAAGGGAACTCATAAGTCTTCAAATATTTCTATGGTGTCAAAATTTTCTCCACAGTAGACATTTTTATTGTCTATGTTTTGAGTCTAAACCAAGACTCATCGTCAGGACAAAAGTCACCTTGGTTTTCTCAAGTGTACGAACCTCAAGCCAAATTTCCCTTATGTACAATGTACATTGAACTCATAACTCTTTGAAGATTTATGTGGTAATGAAATTGATTTTGTGGTGTCAAAAATTGCTCCATAGTAGAAATTTATCTAAAGTAAAAGCTGCCAATGTGTAGAAACATGTAAAGAATTTTCAAACGTTGTATTTGAAGAACTAAAACCCTATAAATCATTTTATGACACAAGTCAAGAACATTTTCAATGGCCTTTTAGCACATGGAGAAGATATTTTAGATCAAAAGTTTGTTGGAAACTTACTTAGGGTCATTAAATTTTTTGATATGGTCGTAGTAATCGTAGCCGAGTCTAAATATATATCAAAATTATTTGTAGAACAACATGACAAGCCTTTGTGGACACATGAGACGAGCATGTAAATGAAAGAAGCATCTCTTTGGAAAGTGAATTTTAGTCTCATACCATCATTAGCAGATGAAGAGGTAAATAAAATTGAGGCAGAGGTAGAGGAAGAAGAGGGTTCTCTCATGTAGGCATTAGGTAACCATTAGAATAGACATGGAAGTCACACAATTTCCATCAAAACTAAAGTGGATTAGGTAGATATTACAATCCATTAATGAGAAATGGAAAGCCAAAAAACTATCTTTATCATTACAAGAAGTTTTTTCATTAAACAAAGTGATTATATGAGAATGATTGCAAATCTAATAAAATATAGAGATATCGTGACAAGCACTAATTAAAGTGTATATGAATCCATTTTCCTTTCCTTTCAATTAATTGAAGAAAGAAATAATAATGATCTTTTTTTTTTGATACTAGCTACAAAAACCATGCGATAGGCATTAAAATCATGTTCCCATATTTGTATTATTCATTTAGAATTTAGGTAAAATTTGGGGATGATTATCTAGTAGATATTCAATGAAATGGAATAGTCTTTGTTTTGATCAGGAAATATGAAAATAAGATCTCAAATTCCTATAATGTACCTGGTTTGAGAAATAATTTGATGAGTGTAGGGTACATAAGTCAAAATTGGAGTCATATTTATAGGTCCCACATGTACCATTTAAGACAATACACCTAATAGGTATCTTATTGCAAAAACATAAATGAGCCAAAACATGATATTTGCAATAGAGATGATGAACCATAACCACATGCACAAATTTCTTCAAGCTCAAACAAGTATTGGTTTTGGAATCTTAGGTATGGTCATTTACCCTTTGATAGCCTTAGTCTTTTAAAAATAAATATATGATCAGAGGTGTCACTAGAAAAAATGTTCAAGCCTAGTGTTGTGAGAACTACAAATTAGAAAAATGACACATTTTTCTAGAAAATACTTCCTACAAAGACAAGGAGCCACTTTAAATAGTAGACATAGATATCTGTTGTGTCACACCGACACTATCAACGGGAGGTAATTTTTATTTCCTAACATTTGTTGATGAATTTAGCTAGTTGAACATGGTATACATTATGAAGAACAATTTCAAACTTTTGGAATATTCATATATTTCAAAGTCATGAGAGATAAAACATAGTGACAAACACATTAAGATACTTAAATTAGATGGAGGTGATGACTATGATTCCAAATAAATTGCAGCATTTTGTGGGTAGAATGGAATCACAAGGTAGTTTATAGCAAGGTACATTCCACAATAAAATGTATTAGTTGAAATGGAGAACATGATCATAATGAATATGGTTAGTATAATTCTTAAGGTGAAAAACATATCAAATGAATTTTTGGTAGAATTATTTCGCTTGTTTAGTTTATATAATGAATAATTTTCCAACCAACAATATGAAGGATAAATTTCCTCAAGAAGATTTGAGTGGCATGAAATGCAATGTGTCATATTTTAAATTTTTTTATTGAATATCTTATGAACTAAATAAGTGTGTCTAAAGCATGTAGAATGTACATCCCTATTAGCTAGAAGCTTATTGTAGGAAGGGATGTTAGATTCCAAGAGGGCCATCATGGGATAATAAAGTTCATAAATTAATAGGAAGTAAAATTACTTTTCTACAAGAATATGAATAGGTTTATTGTATAGGATAATAAGCTCCACGAATAAGGCTTTCAAGGTTAGAGGAAAAAAAATTATTCAAAGTTTGATATCTAGCATGTTTATTCTAGTAAGAGTTTAATATAACAATTAACCATATCTATAAATTATGATTTTGATTTGGTAGCATACATCCTATGACATAGGAAATCAATCATTGAAATAAGAATAATATCATATACAAACTAGGGAGAATGTCAATGTGCTTGCATAAAAGATAAAAAAATCACAACTTTTGTGTAAACTATGTCTTCACTATAATAGAATAATCATATCTAGAACTATCCAAATGATCTAGAACCAATAATAGTCGCTCCATATATACATACGAAGAAATAATGGTCTCCATAAATTTCTTATGACTCTAGCAATTCTAGTATGTTTCAAAATAAAATGCCTCAATATTACATTTATAATATCCAGAAGGACTGCCCATGATGCTTCTAGATATTATAAAGAGCACAAGAAAATGAATTTGATTTATTTTATGTTTTATTTGTGACCCAAAGGAAAATTGTACATTAATAGTAGTCTTATTTAATATTTTCAAACACATTATAGGTCGTGGAAGTTTTTTTTAGTTAAATAGGGCCTATCAATTTGCCACATTTTGTATATACACTTATAAGGGTGCCACCATAAATTTACAATAGCACCAAAAGGATTAGGATATATTATACACAAATTAAATGGTATTTATGATATTGGGAAGCACCACCAATGGTCTAACTACTTCCCAAGTGCATCAATATGTTTTTATAACCCATCCATTTTTATATTCTCTTTTTATGCATGAAAATATTTAAAATCATTGAAAAATGGTATTTTTAATGTTATCCTCTCTATATACTAATGTAAGCATTATTCCAAGTCCCCCTTTTGATGCTTACATTACATCATTACAAAAATTAATAAAAAAAAATACAAATTACAATTCACATGTCACATTTGTCTCACTTGTCTTCCTCAACACTTATCCCCACTTTGAAGTCTCCCAGACAACGCACTTTTCACCACCACAATATTTGAACTTCCCATTCGACTCATTTAAAACCTAACCACCTTTTACCATCTTTAACGAACTTGCATGATGAACAATGTTTGTAGGTCTATGGAGTCATCAATATTCAAACAAGAAAGAAATGCAAAAAATATAGGAAACCAAAATCACATACAAACTAACACAAAATTTACGTGGGAAAACCTTGACAGTGTATCAAGGAAGCCTCCACAAGGCAAGGGATTATAAATCTTATTAATCAAGAATAATTCTCCATATACAAGCCTCTTGGGAAATCACCAATTTATATGTGCTACTCTATTACATAACTTCCTTTCGTTATAGACACAAGTTGAACAGTAGAATAAAATTTGACCAAAATTACATTATTTACATTAATTATTGTCATTGTTTCAACAATCTCCAACTTGACAACAATTTTCCTAATCCCTTGCCCATGCACATTCACCATCTCTTCTACAAGCCAAGACAAGTAAAACACCATCGTAGCTTCTCGATTGAAACTACCTTCGTGGATATGCATGCATGATTCTCTTTTGTATGGACCTTCTTGAGAGCTACTTTTCCGCAATCGATTAGATGTCTCACAAAATGGTACCTTACATCAATGTGCTTAGTCTTGCTATGATAAGTTGGATTTTTAGCCAAATGAATAACTCTCTAACTGTCACAGAACACATTCACTTTCTCCTATGTCCTCCCAATTTTATCAAGTAGACCTTTCAACCATATTGCCTCTTTACAGGCATCTGAAGCAGCTATATACTCTGCTTTGGTGGTGGAAAAAGCAACAATTTCTTGAAGCTTTGACATCCAACTAATTGCTCCAATTGCAAGAGTAAAAAAATATCTTGTAGTAGATCTCCTCTTGTCCAAATCCCCTACATAATCAACATCCATATATCCGCAAATTGATCCTTCACTACAATTAAAGATGATGCAATGGTCACTTGTGCCTCTCAAATATCGAAGCACCCATTTCACTACTCACCAGTGTTCTTCTCCTAGATTTTCCATGAACCTGCTAACAAATACAAGTGCATGTCAAATGTTAGGTCTTGTAGATACCCTCACACACATTACGTTTCCAAACGCATTTTCATATGGTACACGAGACATATAATTATTTTCTTCATCGGTTCTAGGACACAAAAATTAAGAAATCTTAAAATGGGAAGCTAATGGAACATTAACAGATTTCACATTTTTCATACTAGAGTTTTCAAGTATTTTCTCCACATAATTATGTTGTGATAAGAAAAGCTTACCATTTTTCCTGTCTATGTGTATCTCCATGCCCAAGATATGTTTTTTCGCTCCAAGATCCTTCATATAAAATGCCCGAGAGAGCTAAGCCATTAACCTATCGATCTCTTCCATGTGTTTTCTCGTAATAAGCATATCCTCAAAATAAAAGACCAAGATAATGAATGTTCCATTGAAACTCATAAAGTATACACAATGATCATACTCACTTCTAGTAAATTTTTAGCTCACCATGAAAGAGTTAAACTTCTTATACCATTGCCCCAGGCCATACAATGATATCGTGAGCTTGCAAACTAATCTTCTCTTGCAACCATGTACAAAACCTTCTGGTTGTTCCATATAAATTTCTTCATCGAAATCACCATGAATAAAATTTGTTTTAACATATAATTGTTCCAACTCAAGGTTAAGTAATGCAGTTAGTGATAACACAATACAAATAGAAACAAGTTTTACGACTGGTGAAAAAATCTCATGAAAGTCAATACGTTCAACCTGAGAATACCCTTTTGGAACTAGCCTTGCCTTATACCTTTCAATAATTCCATCAATATTTTGTTTCAATTTGAATACCCATTTGTATCCAACAACACTTCTCCCTTCAGGAAGTTCTACAATATCCCAGGCTTTGTTCTTGGCTAAGGAATCTGTTTCTTCTTCCATATCCTTTTTCCACTTTTCGCTACATGCATCATCCACTGCTTCCTGATTACATGAAGGTTCCCCATATTCAACAATCAATGCAATAGATGAAGCAGAATGTTCATACCTTTTTTGTGTTCTTCTTTCCCTTGTACTAGACCTTCTTAGAGTGATTGGTTGTTGAACTAGTTTTGGAACTTCTATAGTTTCCATTGCATATTCTTCACCTTTCTCTTCAGAAGTCTCCCCTTCCGTTTGACTTTCTGGAAAGGGTTTAACCTCCCACTAAATTTTTTGATTCAGTGACACCTGTTCCTATTCAACTTTTACAACATCTGATTTTAGAATAGAAGATTCATCCAATGTTACATCTCTACTAATACCTATATTATGAGAAGAAGGATCCCACAACATGTATCCTTTCTCCACATAATCATACCCAACAAAGAAATACATTTTTCTTTTGTATCTAACTTTGAATGTTGATTCTTTGGAATAAGAGCATAGGCATCACAACCAAAAATCCTTAAATGTGAATAATCACAAGATTAACACGACCAAACTTCTTCATAGATTTTACAATTAATGGAAATTGAAGGCGATCTGTTTACTAAGTAACAAACAATAGATACTTCTTCTAACCACAATTCCTTTTGCATATTAGCATTGTTAATCATGCTCATGGCTATTTCCATAAGAGTTTAATTCATACGTTCAACAACGTCATTTTTCTGAGGAATATAGACAACATTTTTATGTCTAACAATCCATGCATTCTTATAATATTGTTCAAATTCCAAAGAAGTAAATTCACCATCATTATTATTTCTTAAAAAATTAATGGATTTGTGTGTTTAATATTCCACCATAGCTTTAAATTTCTTAAAAACATTTAATACATCAAATTTCTTTTAAACATATAAATCGAGACTTTCCTGGAGAAATCATCAATAAATACTAAGAAGTATAATGCACTTCCATTAGATACAGTAGGAGATGGTCCCCAAATATTAGACGGAATATAATCCAAAATTTATTTACTGTTATGACTTCCAGTTTTAAATTTTGTTTACATTGATTTCCATATACACAATGTTTACAAAATTCCAACTTCAAGGCTTTCAAATCAGGAAGAAACTTGCAATTCATCAGTACCTGAAGGCCATTCTCGCTCATGTGACCCAGTCAACGATGCCATAGGTGAGTACCTTCTTCTACCTTCTCAGATATAGTCATTTCATAGCTGATCTCACTAATTCCTTTGAGTCTTTAAAGGTTTCTAATCTTTAAATACATTAAACACATCAACTTTTATTTTAAAGATATAAACTGAGACTTTCCCAGAGAAATCATCAATAAATACTAAGCAGTATAATGCACCTCCATAAGATACAATAGGAGATGGTCCCATAATATTATAATGAATATAGTCCAAATTTTTTATTTTTATTTTTTTTGTAAGCTTAGGTAGTTCCTTCCCATTTTCTATTAGACCTCAAGCTGCCCATAGGAAACTAGGTCTGTTGGCCATATAAGTGCAAAGTATGTCAACCAAAACATGAAAAGTCTTAATAATCTATCCCATATCTGACGATACTTAATATCTAAGTCTTGAAATAACAAAATACACAAAAGGAGTAGTAGCAGCTAAAAAGAAAATGAAACATTTTAACATGAAATCCTTAATCTTCCTCTGACTCCACAGGTGCAGGGTCTTTGGTACTAGAACCTGGCAATTCAACTTCAACCTGCTGCATGGAATTAATATCCTTCTCCAACCTTCCTAGCCTAGCATACTGATGCAACTGTCGAAGATTAATTTCCTGAATGTTCCTGTTAATATCATCCAGAGTTAATTCCAACTTGGATTCTGCGGTCAACATGACTGCCTTGGCTAGCAAGCATTTGATCAACCAGTAAGTTCTGATTGACTGTTGAAACAAATAAATATAGCCCTGGGTGTGCCCTGGGTCAGTTACTACATTCTACATGTCCTCATAAGCCATATCATCCTCCCTATCCAAATTGTTTATAGCCTCACTTTCCCAACAGTAAATGCGGGATCGAACAGAGTCTGGGATCTTGGAAGCAAACGTTTGTACAAGAGGTTCCATATGCTGCTTCATAGATTTTATTCCTCTTTTCCGAGGCTACTGGGAGATAGGCTGTTTGCCTTTGCCTCTAGTGGGCTTTCTTCCTCGTGTTATCTTGACCATCTTAGAGTAACCAGAAAAGGAATATGCTAAAGCTACCATCCAAACAACAACATCATGACATATACAAGTCAGATTCCTAACAAAGTTTAGAGAACCGACAGGCAGATGGGTTCCATAACCCAGGTTAGGCGAAGCCAGAAGATTATAAGGTAGAAACAGAGTCCATAAAATATTACAGAGTGACCAGGTAATGTTGAACCTATGAGGGATTTTGTACAATAGGTGACAAGGATGAATCCCCTTCTCAAACGTCAACAAAAATCTATTGACAAATAAACCATTTATGGGATGACAGAAGAAAACCCTACCCTACAGCGTGAGAGTCAGAAGACTAGCAAGAAGGTAATCATTTTTAACTTTCTCCAGAAGAAAATTCTCAGAAATTTTCCAGATTCTACCCAACCTCCTATCATAGTTAAAATCATAAACAGGAAATGGAAAGATAGAGACTAAAACATACCCCATCTACCTAGCTATAATAAAGGTTTTATTGAATAAAACAACTAGGCCCATTCCCACATACTGCTAATAATAAACAATAATATCTTTTGGCTTGTTCCAAGGCTCGTAAAGGAGCCAAACCAACTAGTATTTAGAAAATTAGTTTATAACCACCGTAATAACTAAGCAGAAAGCAGAATGAGGAAACGAAGACTGTAACCATCTTCCCCATTCGAAGGATTCTTTCCAAAGTAAATAAAAGGAAGTTGTAGTCAACAGAATGAAAAGCCTCTTAGCAAGAATCAGCATACACCCAGATTCAACAACCTTCATCATTTGCTCATACCGGAACCAACCAAATCTCCATTCAAACTAGTTATCTAAAAAAGCCATAACCATTTTCCACATTCGACGAAAATCAAAAACCTTTGGCTTAGAGGAGAAGTATGATAATACATACCAATTAACTGCCCAGACCGTCACCCTGTGCCTTCGCTTCAGATCACCACTGAATGCGTAACTAACTTCCCAGCAAAACCATAAAATGCAAATCCTTACCTTTCCATGCATATTACCTTTTTGTCAGCGCTTTTCCCCAAGATTTCCTGACAACCCTGCTGGCATACCCAACTAGAGTCTGATGCAAGTGATTCGCATTAATAGCGTTAGGTGCTGGATGTCCCATCATTTGTTCCACCATCTCGTCACCTGCCTGCAAGAGACACGTGGTGTCCTCCTTCCCCATGCAGCAGGATATGGTCACTGTGATGTAGAAAAAGCTCCATCCCCACCATGTTACACCCCGATCGGGGAATAATATGTTCCATTCTTGCATAAATCTGATCATTTTCTACAATATTCCGAAGTTCAGGTACCAGTACATACACCTCCTGTTGCCATGGCCGATCAAGAATTCCATCAGTGGTTTTCCACGCCAAGTTCGCCAGACAATCCGCCACTTTGTTTCCTTGCCTTCTCACATGCAGAGGTACAATATATTCAATTCTACCCAATTTTTGCTTAATTTCCTGCACTAATTGTGTTGTTCTCCATATTTTACTAATATTCTCCTAATTAGCCCCTTGTTGAAGCTTTCTAATAATACCGGTAGCCATTGCTGAATCCCCCTCAATTTCCAGTCTATTGCATTGTTCACGACTCGCAATTTCCAATCCTAATTTCACCGATGCTGGCTCTGCCTCATTATTCATGGCATATCCTAAAGTAATGGCAAAAATTCGTAAAATTTCTCCTGTGCAGTCTCGAAATATACCTCCAGCACCCGCTTGGCCAGGATTTCCTTTCGAGGCCTCATCATAATTTAGTTTTATGAAGCCTCATTGTGGCCTGTCAAAACTATTTCTTACAGTATATCGAGGAGGTAGTTGTTTCCAGGAAGATGGTGCTAGCATCACTTCCTTCAAGTTTAATTGCTGAAGGATTCTCCCTTCCAACCCTTATGCTACCCAATCCTCATGCTCCCATTTTTCAGAGAGTATGGTTTCTCTTATTCCTTGTAATTTTATATTCCAGATTTCCTCATTAATTAACCTGCATTCTTGAAATATCCTTATGTTCCTTTCTTTCCATTGGGACCATAATAAGAATCCCACTGCAAGTATCCATACCCTGTTCACCGTTGGACTTTGATAACCTCCCTTTCACCATTTTTCAATTGTTTGCCGAAGTTTATAAATGTTTCTATCTGTTTGTTGAAATAGGGTATTTAGATTTGACCACATTTGTTCAGCCACATTAAAAGTATTAAGAAGGTGTTCCAAATTTTCTTTTGCTGCCGCACACATCACACATCTTGACGGCCCATACATTCCCCTTTTTTGTAATTGATCCCAAGTAATGATCCGCCCATGCCCAACAAACCATAGGAAATGTTCAATTTTTGGCCAGTGTTTAAAAGACAAAATTTTCTTCCACAGTCGGTTTTCTGAAATTTGAATTTGATTCGCTTACAACTGATAGGATTCTTTAATTGTAAACATTCCTCTTGACCTATATCCCCATCTCAGTATATCATTACCTACCTGAATTGGAATTTTCCTAGTTTGAAGCTCTTTTGCAAAATTTTCCCATTGTTGTGTATTTGGAGCTTGTTGCCACTGCTGCTTTTGTTTCCATCTCTGCCAAAACTGATCATTTTGGTCCTCCCAATAGTTTTTCACTTCCTTACTTTGAGGATTTTGGGTAAACAAAAATATTTCAGCCAAGTCTAATATTGTAAATAGCTTTTCTCACTGCTGCCAGGAATCTTCCCAAAAACCTGCCAAATTTCCATCTCTGATCTCCCAAAAACTGTGAATCCTTATCAAATTTCTGTTAGCAGTAAAAAGGTTCCATATCCTTGAACCTTTTTTAATGTTAGGGCAAGTGAGTTGTTCCTTCACTGTCTGAGGAATATGATATTTCCTTTCCCATATGCACTGCCATAGCGCGACACCTCCTTGCAGACACCTCCACCACAATTTAGCTCCCATTACCTGATTAAGAGTAAACAGATCTCGAAGACCTAACCCCCCTTTAAGCTTAGGTAGCGTAAGTTTATCCCAAGAAAAAAGAGCCCATTTGTGCTTCACCTGTGCCCCTTGCCAGAGGAATTTCTTAAATAGATTTACCATGTCCGCACAGGTTTTTTTGGACAAGCCATTCCCGAAAAATGGTACATAGGGATAGCTTGAAGAATAGATCTTAAAAGAATAACATGACTAGGCAGATTTAGAGCCCTAAAACATGAGTTAAGCATTCGCTTTTGGATTCTACTTATAAGAGCTTTCCAACCACTAGATTTAAAAGAGTTTTCTAAAAATGGTATCCCAAGATATTTCGAGGGTAATGTACCCATACTAAACCCAAGAGTCCTAGTAAGAAACCTTTTCAATTGGGGAGTCGTATTAAAAAAGAAAACATTTGATTTTTCTTTATTAGTCTGAGTACCAGAAGCATCCATGAACAAGTTCCAAATCTCCAAGACCGCTTTGCATTCACAGAGTGTGGCTTGACAAAACAACATTATATCGTTCACAAACTACTTGTGAGACAGAGTTAGATTCAGACCCCATAATTTAAGACCTTTGAACACCCCATCTTGAACTTTCCACTTAATGTATCTACCCAACCCCTCAGCTGCAATGATAAACAAGAAGGGGGATATAGGATCACCCTGTCGAAGGTCCCGAGAAGCTTTAAAAGAAATTGAAGGAGACTCGTTAACCAGAATAGATAAATGCGTGGAGGTAATAGCAGATAAAACCCACTGAACCCATCGATCATCAAACCCGAAAGAGAGAAAGATTTGCTGAAGATACTTCCAATTTAGGCTGTCATAGGCTTTTTCCAAATCTAACTTAATCAACATTCCTTTAGCTTTAAGGTTACAAAGAGAATGAATAGCCACTTGAGTAGTCACAATGTCATCTGAAATTTTTCTGCCTTATACAAACCCTATTTGCTCAGGAGAAATGAGGGCTGGCAAGATTGGTTTCAAGTGATTCACCATAATAGTAGACAAAATTTTATAAATAACATTACATAAAGCAATTGGCCGAAACCCAGAAGGAGTATCACACGTATCATATTTAGGGATCAAATTAAGAAAGGTAGGATTTAATCCAGGGAATACCTAACGAGTTCGGCGAGATTCCTCAGCTAATTCCACAATATCATTCTTTAAAAAATGCCATGATGCTTGATAGAATTCAGCAGTAAACCCATCAGGCCCAGGTGCTTTATTCTTAGGCATTTCCTTTACAATTTCTTCCACTTCCAACATTGTAATTTCCCTGAGAAGTGCTAAGTTTTTCTCCCTGATAACCATACTTGGAATGAATCATTTTATACGATCAATTGCAACATATCTATCCTGGTTTGGCTCTGTAAGAATACCTTTAAAATTATTGACCAATTCCCTTTCCAGATCTTGATGCTCAACCAAACGATTTCCTTCTGAGTCTTTAAGAGAGAAAATCCTATTATGTTGCCTACGTTGGACCATAGCTTTATGAAAAAAACTAGAGTTTTTTCCCCTTCACGAAGCCATTGTATCTTAGATTTCTATTTCCGTAAAATTTATTCTTGGATTCTCCGCTCCTCTAATTATTAAGAATCGTCCCTTCTTCTTTGATTAAATCAACTATCCTCCCTGTTAAAATCATTTGATGTTGAATTTGTTGCATATGCCCTTGGAGTTTGTTCTTAATTTCTTGCTTCAACTCCTTTAGTTGCAATTGAAAGTGTGCATACGGTTTCTTCCTTTCAACCGACTCTCCTCCCACCACCAACGGACTTTCAGTATAAAGGTTGGATCTCGAAGCTAGAACCCTTCAAATCTAAACGACCATTTCTTTTGCTGATGTTTCACATCCACCTCCAAACGAATAGGCCAGTGGTCCGAACCTAAGCAAGGCATAGTAGTTGCTTCATAGAACAAGTCCAAACTCACAAAATCCTCTGAAACCAAAAATATATCAAGACATGATGCAATTTGGTGTATCCCTCCCCTTCGATTATTCCATGTAAATTTACCATTATTTGTCAAAACATCCACTAGATGTGTATTCGATATAAGATTAGTAAATTCCTGCATCTTCTGATTAAATTTTCCAGTACCCCCTTTCCGTTCATCTATGCTAGCCACCATATTAAAATCCCAAAAATTTCTTTACTCTTATGACTTCGAGTTTTTAATTTTTTTTTACATTGTTTTCCATATACACAATGTTTACAAAATTTCAACTTCAAGGCTTTCAAATCAAGAGGCAACTTGCAATTCATCAGTATCTGAAGACCCTTCTCGCTCATGTGATCCAGTGATCGATGCCATAAGTGATTACCTTCATTTGCCTTCTCAAATATAGCCATTTCCTAACTAACCTCAGTACTTTCTTTGAGTCTGTAAAGATTTCCAAATATTTTTTTCCTTGATAACAACTAGATCACCTTTTGAAACTTTCAACACTCCATTTTGACCTGTAAATTTGTAGCCTTCCAAGTCCAACACTCCCAAGGAAATGATTTTTATCTTAACTGAGGTACGTGTCTAACATTAGTTAAATTTCTAATTTTATCACCATAAATTTAAATTTTGACATTTCTCATCCCAATAGCCTAACAAGATTTCCCATAAACACAACACTACCATTCACAACTTCATATGAAGTGAATCAATTTATGTGCGGACTCATGTGATGAGAAGAACCAAAGTCTAACAACTTATTTTCATAATTCTGAGATACATTACACAAAGGTAAAAATCCATCTACCATACTTAATTCAGTAGATGTAACATCGAGTTTGGTATTAGGGACATTCATGATAACGTTAAGGACACTATTAGGGGATTGCGATGTTGTTCTTAGGAATGCTAAGACTCCTAAAAGGAACCTTAGAAAACTTGAGTTTCTTGCCCTTAAAAAACTGAAGGATGACCCTGACATTGTAATCCTCAAGGCAGACAAAGGTGGTTCCATAGCCATTTTGTATAAATCTGACTATGTCAGCAAGATTATCGACCATATTTCGAGTAGTGGAAGTTACGTCAAGCTTAAAAATAATCCTCTTAAATACGTTTCTAAGGACTTTTCCCTAGCTAGTAAGTCATATTTTTCTCTTGATCCTCTCTCGAATAAGCTTATTGAGATCGATCCCCTCACCCCTAGGATTTATGGCCTTCCTAATATTTATAAATCTGGGGCCCCTATAGTTGCTAATTTATTCATGGAATATTTTGAAACTAAGGCCTTAGCCTCAACTTAATCTCTCCCTAAAAATTATAAGATCTTTATGGATGACACTTGTGTCACTTGGTCCCATGGTTGTGAGAAGTTAGATATGTTTCTGTGCCACCTAAATTCCTAGTCTGATTCCATAAAGTTTACGATGGAAGTGGAGGTAGGTAGGTTCCTTCCTTTCTTGGATATCCTCCTCTCTAGAAGGGATGATGGTTCCAATTCTCACCAAGTGTTTTGTAATAAAACTCACATAGAAAAATATCTTCATTTTGGTTCCCATCATTTTCTAGCCCAAAATTTTTGTGTTCATTGCACTCTTTCTACCAGGGCTCTGAGAATATCTGATGAAAACCACCCAGAGTCAGAGAAATCCCATATTCTTGAAGTATTTGAAAATAATTGGTACAGTAGAGCCCAGGTCATTAAAGCCTTTCAAAAATCGTATAAAGGTTTAAGTGGAAAAAATGCTTATGTGGACCCTTCTCTAAGGCTAACCTCCCATTCATCCAAGGGACCACAGATATGATTGCACATGTACTTAGAAGAAATAATGTCTCCTCCTGATTCAAACCTCTTTGTACCATTAGAAATTCTCTTGGTTCTATTAAGGACCTGATCAACCCTAAGGACAAGAAAGGTGTTGCCTAGTTCCTTGTTCTTGTGGTGTTCCCTATATTGGAGAAACATGTCAATCCATTAAGCAAATAATCCAAGAGCGTGCTTCAGACATTAGGCACAATCATTCCCACACTTCATATTTAGTAGAACATGCAGAAAAATCTTGTCACTATGTCTGTATTGAGGACTCTAGGGTCATTGTTAAGGTTGATCATTTCCACCATAGGAAGCTTAGAGAGGTTACTGAGATTGAGAGGCACGCTAAGAAACTCAACAGAAATGATGGTTGGAAATTGAGTAAGAGCTAGACTCCAGCTATCTTGAGTAAGAGCTAGACTCCAGCTATCTTGAGTAAGAGCTAGACTCCAGCTATCTTGATGTGATTCCCTCTCGTCTCCTTTGGATTCTTATTGCATTCTATTTCTAAGTCTCCTTCTGATGTCCTTTTCCCTGCTAGTTTTTATTTTCTTCAATTTTATTTTTCAATTATCCCCCTTCCGTTCGTTGTTTTTATTTTAATTTCAACCTTTTTAGTATATTTATTATATCCTTCTTACCCTTATTTAAGGTTAATTTATTTATTTTTCAAATAAAAAATATTTTTAATATTCTTTAAAATATATATGTTATGGATAATAAAATAATATTTTATTATAATTTATTAATAAAATATGAAAATTATTTAACATTAATGAATGAAATTAAATTAATTAATTTTATTTTTATCTAGTTACCTAATTCTCTAACGACTATATCTGGGCAATGATGCATGCATAATATTTATTCAATGAGATTAGTTAACTTCTTCACCTTATCTTGAGGATGAACCACACTAGTTGGTTCGGAACGTCAACCAAATATTGATGATGTGATTATTCTGAAAGACATTTATCTATATATAACTTAATCATTCATACTTGAATCAACTTTATTTTCTTCCTTCTTTTGGTTTTCAGCAGACTCCTTTCTTTTTCAAAAATATTTCTTGATGCTTCCAATTTTGTTGTAGAATCAACATTTGTCTTTACACTTCTTTCCCTTTGATTTTGAACTGAAAGAACTCCTCGTTTTCTCCCATATTTCCTTCCGGAATCTGGCTACCATGTCTTCTAGTGCGGAAGTTTCAATGTTGGAATTCCTCTGTACTTCTTCAGATAACATAGCTCTCACAATTGAATCAAATTCCAAATATTCGGTTATGCTCAAACTAATAGAAGTTACAAATTTGTCCTAGGACTAGGTCATAGAATACAACAAGGTGATAACTTTGTCTTCTTCCTGGAAATTAACTTCCATATATGACAATTGGAAAATAACTGTATTAAAAACATTTAAGTGTTCTACAATTTTAGTACCCTCATTCATCCGAAGGCTATATAGTTTCTTCTTGAAAGAAATTGTGTTGGTTAAAGATTTGGTCATATACATCATTTCCAATTTCCCCCACAAACCTGAAGTTGTAGTTTCTTCAACAATATTGAAGAGAAATTCATTCACTAGGCACACCCAGATGGTTTTGATAGCTCAAGTATCTAATTCCTCCCAATCCAATTCTTTCATGCCAACATGTCTCTTCTTCACCCCATCTAAAGCTTTGTGCAACCCTTGTTGCACCAAAAAATCCCTAACTTTTAGTTTCCGCAATGAAATTTTTTTCTTGCGAGTGAAATTCTCCACCTCAAACTTAGAATTCGTCATTTTTTCCATTTCTTCCTACACAGGTTCTTTATTAATGACTCTGTTCTTCAAAAAAATTATGCCTTCAAAATTTTCAGCACGGTTATTTTTTTCTTTTTTTCTTCTTCTTTGAATTTCGTTTAGATATTTCTTTTTTGTTCAAGCTAGGATTTTTTCGAAATTTCCTTCTCTTTCCCTCTCCATTTATTTAATCTTTAAATAACAGTTTTAAAAAATCAAAATTATGTTCCTTTCCATAAATTGTTTTCTCTCTTCTTCAAATAAACAAACAAGAAACCCTATTCCATTTCAACAAAATATTAGAGAGTTCACATCCATTTTTAACCCAAAAAATTTCTTAAAAAAAATAAGATATCTGATGACTAATTTTGAATTACTTCCACACAAAAAAAAACTTCTTCAGTGTGGCTTTCTCTGGCTCACTTTCTCCCTCTAGGCGAGCTCTTCCAGATAGACAACTAGGAACAAACAAAATAACGACTCTTTCAACTCATTTCTATGAGGG
The DNA here is from genome assembly GCA_034641835.2 of Pinus albicaulis. Classification (NCBI taxonomy): domain Eukaryota; kingdom Viridiplantae; phylum Streptophyta; class Pinopsida; order Pinales; family Pinaceae; genus Pinus; species Pinus albicaulis. The sequence continues at coordinate 993,283,804 of CM076584.1, forward strand.
ATAGAATTTTTCATGCTTACTTAAACAACGCCTTCACATAAGCGATAAACTGGAAGATTTCAACGTTCTATTCACATGAAGTTGCAGGTAAGGCACCAAGAAAAAAAATCAACTCAAATGCCCCAGGGGTTTTTTTCTCTAACCATTATTTAAACAATGTGTGACATCTAGAGACTCTGATGACTAGGGCTAGGGGTTTTTACTTTAAAACTTCTCCAAATAATACGTGACCTCTACAGACTCTAGCGGCAAGGAAATGATCTTTACTAACAACGTAAACTCCCAACAATATGCTCTTCCTCTACCAGGAATCTGCTCATCCTATTAATTTTGTCTTTCTTGATGGGTTTTCATTCCCTCCTTTACGACCAAAAAGAACCTCAACAGTGTCTCTACGACTATCTCTTCAATGTGATAACTATCTCTGCAATGACCATGTTAGACATCAAACAAGTATTGAACTCTCTTTGGCAGTCTGGCGATTTTTCCAACGGACAACGGCTCTCTCATAAGTTTTTCAACTGAACCCGATGACCCTCTCACCCAATTTATCGCTCTGATACCAATTATAGGTCTATGGAGTCATTAATATTCAAACAAGAAATAAATGTAGAAAATATAGGAAACTATAATCACATACAAACTAACACAAAAATTATGTCGTAAAACCTTGACAATGTGTCAAGGAAATATCCACAGCGCAAGGGATTGTAAATCTTATTAATCAAGAATGGTTCTCCATATACATGTCTCTCGAGAAATCACCAATTTATATGGGCTACTTTGTTACATAACTTCTTTTCATTATAGAAATGAACTGAAGGGTAGAATAAAATCTACCAACAATTACATTATTTACATTAATTTTTGTCATTATTTCAACAATGTTGAAATATTTATTCTTCCAAATGACATAGCTTGATGTAACTATTAGAAAAAGTAGCCAAGTAATTGACCATTCTATGGACAAGCTCCCATCTGTCCATACAATTTGACCTGTCTCACACATATGGATCTCATAAAAATAACATGTAACTAATTCTCTTGAAGCCCTGAGGAATGAGAATACACATCAACGAACTCAACATAGCTAAACAACCACCCATATTAAAAAATTTTAATTTCCTTCCAAAATATTCATGTCATATTTTGACCCTAACAAAAATCATTATAGCCAAACCAATCATCTTCGAAAAAATGAATGTTGTCAATGCCATATGACACATGTCATGCCACCATTTTTACAATTACTACCATACAAACTAAAAGTCAGGATGCACAAAATGAAAAATTAAATTAAATTAGAGAAGGACATGGATTCCTCTAACGTAACTTGTCCCACTCAAAGATGCAGAGCATAACAAAACATCTTGAACACTCACTGAATTAGGGATGTTGCATGCAAGATTCTCTCTGTTATTGACCATCGACAACAAAAGTTTTCAAAAGGCATCCATGGAAATATATGCAAATTATTCAACTAATTTCTAACCTCCCAACAATTCTTCTTGGTTTGTTTGTGGGCCTGTATGTCACTAATAGAGCACATGCGATTCAATACATCTTCTATACAACTGAAGGGAAATATTATTTTGGTTTGCATGAGATAACTATTTTATCCATGACTTGTATCTTCACATGTCTCTCTTTTCGAGAGACTTAGTGAGTGTTTTTTTGCATTTTTATGATATTAATATTCTAAGGAAGATCTGACCCAGTAATCCCATGGAGGTAATATAGTCTACTCATCATTTTAATTGTCTAAGCCTCATAAAAAAGTCTCAAATTTTTTTTACTGGTGAGACCAAGATTTGCAAATTGGGGTCTAAAACCTTCAAGGTAAAGTGTGAGGCATAAAATGGTTTTTTTTGGGTAAAAATTTAACACATAAGCGTTGCACATTTTCTTGATATTCTGAACATATACTCTTCTTGAACAGTATAAAAATTGACTCAATTAAAGTATGTATGCAAATTTATGCCACTCAAAAGTTGACCATCCTATTTTTACCACCATAATTTTAGAGGATGCCACATCCACACTCATTACTCATGGAAATGGGGCTCACCAAGTGATCATGATGAAAACAAATAGAAGAATATATGGTGTAACTCTAATTAAGAGTTGAAGGAGTCAAACCTAACCATTAGTAGGCTATCAAGTTGTATTATAACTAGGCCACTAGAAGGAAAAGGGATAACCACTAGTAGGCTATCGAGTTGTGTTATAATCGGACCACTGGGAAGAAAAGGATTTCATTCTATGCGAGTGAATTTTGTTCCTTAGATTAGTATAGTAGGGGAAAGTGGATATGGAAAGAGAACAAAAAATATTTATGCACTATAGCATCCCATGAGCCACAAGGCTCACTTATTTATACTTACATCCATTTTCCAACAAAGAAATACAAAAAATCAACCTCACCTTCCTAATTGGTTTTCTCTCGAAAGGGTTTCCCGGGGAACATATTTTGTTCTTATGGTTGTGAGTGATTTTATTTTTGCACGTTCTCTAATTTTTTCATTTTACATATTTGCATGCATGAAATTGCAGCATAATAAATCCAAAAGTCTAAGAAAAATTATTTTTTGTACTATATATTTCATATTTTCAATGATAATTTTATAAGATCTATTATGACAACTATCCAATGAAATATCCATGACAACTTATGGATTAATTAATATCTAGCTATTTTCATTTCTTTGACTCAATTTTGTGATCCTTACTCTTAAAGAAAAACATTGAAATCTCTTTATATCTATAATTGAAAAAAAGAATGTTATTCAACAGATATGTGCTTTAGAAGTAATAAACATGATTAATATGAGATTAACCTGTAACAATTTTTAAAAAATATTAATAACCCTAAAAAAAAATTTAAATAAAACATTTTAATATTTAAATTAAATAAAAAAATTTAATATCAATTTTATAAATATCATGCATAAATCAATTCTGGTTAAAATGTTTAATAAATATGAAACAACATTGGCATCAAGAAATTTGGAAAAATTACTCTCACTAGCACCCATACCTAAGCCATAGTCTAGCCAGCCTGATTTTTTGCCTTGAAAATCATGCAAATTCCAACAAGATTTTAATAAAATCCGACATGGATATTTGTAAATCCGGGTTATACCTATCAAACTTTAAGATATTGGGTGCCCTTGAGGTTTTTGATGGTGTTGAATCCATTTCCACCATAAAAAACTTGATTCAAACATTGCTACTGCAAGATTTATTTTAAAAAAATGCCTAAATTCCAACCACTTTTGGTCGTCTAGTGATTCCTATGTCTCCATAAACAACTCCCATACCTAGTAACCTTGTTATTCTAATCTTTGAAACACACATACATCATATCGCCTTTACATGTCAAATGCATGATAAAAAGACAAGAAGTCAATTTTGAACAATGCTTGAATCTGTACCATAATAAGCATCAACTCTGAAATGTTGATTTCGAATTCATAATAAGAGATGAAATGTTGACTTAGAATTCATAATAAGGCCTGAAATGTTATCGAAATCATCGAATCCTGAGCAGGTAATAGTCATGGGAAGTCAAACAAAATATTTCCAATATAAGTTTGTGAAATGAAATTGAAGTGAGTTCATAATCAATATGGAATCATTTTTAATGTTAATTTTTTTTTTTGTGATAATTAAAATTATAAAATAAATAAATAAATTATATGCATATGAAATATATATATATATATATATATATATATATATATATATATATATATATATAGTAATAAAATATTGTAATATTGATCACAAATAAATTTATTTTTACATTTTCTATATATATATATATATATATATAGTAATAAAATATTGTAATATTGATTACACATAAATTTATTTTAACATTTTTATAATTAAGTATTTTAATATTTTGTTTTTGTGAGCTTGGGAGGATTACATTTTAATCATGTCTAATATATCACCCCAGCACGGGTAATTGAATCGATGACTTCACATAATAATGGTTGGTCCCCTCAGTGGTTTTGCTCTCTCAAGATGATGTGCATCAAATATACATCTCTTGGGCTTACTCATATGGAAAAAAAGATGTTTTGAACACATGTAGTTTGGTATCTCAAGATCATAACCAACCTCTCCATCTCACTTCTTCACCCGAAATGGCCCTTCATATTTCATATTCAAAGATCTCGCAGTCCCTTTCAGTGGCTCAAACTGATCTCCAATGATCTTAAAAAAAACCATATCTCCAACATTGAAATGTGCATCCCTCCTATCCTTGTTTGCCCATTTCTTCACTCTCCCTGTTGCATCAGTCAGGTGCACCCGTGTTAACTCCAATGACTCCTCCCACATTGTCAAGAATCTATTCACATGGATAATCCTCAAGAATCATATTGGTATCATGATGTGTGGAGGAACTGACATATTTCCATTAACCATATCAAATGGACTATACCCTGTTGCAGAACTCTTCTACAAGTTGTAGCTAAACCGAGCCACATCCAAGAGTTCAAGATAATTTTTCTAATCAACACTTACATAATGTCTCAAGTATTCCTCCAACAGCGCATTAATCCATTTATTTTCCCTATTTTCCCTATCTATCTATTTATTTTCCCTATCTATCTATGATTTCCAACACATTGACTGATTTATTAACTAATTACTTGTTTAATTTGAATTCATCACATTAAAATTAAGTTACATGCATTCATGTACATAAAAACATGGATTTTTAATTACATCATTTGTAGTCATTATTATAGGCCAAAACATATGTATGTATGTATGTATGTAACATAAGTGTGTTAAAATATGTCATCTCCAAAATTTTGGTAATGTACAAAACTAGGTTCCAAGGTGCATCATTATACATCACATGCTACAAGGCTAGCTAGATATCCTCTATAGTACAAGATGGTGGGGAGAAAATCATATAGTCATCCTGAGGTGTGGATATGTCTCATCATAACACATGGTTACATTAGTGACATCCTTGGAAAATGCCTAAAGAAGAAAGGCATGCTCATGATGTTTTATTGTAACGTCTTCATGAGATCATCCATCCTAATAGAGGGGATACCCATAGGTAGTCCCTCCAGTTTCTTATACACCTTGTCGAAGCTCTCAATGACATCCTCATACTCCTCAGCTCCATTGAACTACAACTTATCATAACTCCTACAACGATAAGGGACCATCCTTGCTAGTTTCATTGAACCTGTACTTGGATCATGACAACATTTGTGGTTTATTTACATAGCCTAATATGTGTATCTATGTGTTGGAAATCGAAGCATATGTGGAATGTTTAGGTCTAAAATGGGCCTCCCAAGGAAAGGATCAAAATAATTCTACAAGTAATAAAGTAAGAGTTATGGATTTTTAAAGAAAAATAATGAAAATAACTTTTTTTAAGTTTTATTTTCAATTTATATCCCTATACATTTACTAAAATCTCAAGTGTGGGAAATTGTTATATGTGGTACTAGTTCTCTAATTTAACAAGTACACATTGTATACTTTTGAGTAAACCCACACTAAGAAGACATGAAAATGCATGGACACGCATATTTCTTTTAAGAACCATAGTTTTTCCATATACTTTTTTATTTTTCTTGATGTGGTTCTACTAAAAATTATGCATGGTGGGTACTTGTTTGAGGCATAATCTAATTCTACATCTAACAAGTTCACATACTTGAAATTTGAGAAAACCTATAATGAGATAGGTTAAACATTCGATTGAAAAAAGTAGTTTTCTTCTTTTCCCTCCAAACATATTTACCCCTAGGGATGATGTCATCATCATGGCTCCTATTGATTTTTTACAGTTGATTCTATTAGTACATTTTTCATTTTTAACCCCACTTTTACCTCAAAATTCCCCTAATGAACAGGGAACATTTTAGGGGCTAATATTCGGAGGTGGGCTAATTTTCCATGTTTTTTCAAAAAAAAAAGATTCCCCAATTTCCATTTTTTATAAAAACCATTCACCCACATTTTATAGTATAAAATTATTTTATCTTAAAAATTTCCAAAATTTCATATTGACTAATACAAAATCATCGGAAATATAAATATTTTTACAAAAATATTGCCAAACATTTTACAATTTACATATTAGGGACTAGTAAGATTCGCCAAGGTTTCTAAACTTTAATATAAACTTTTATCCTTAAAACGTTCCTTGCTAATGAGCATTAAAAAACTTTCAAAACAATAAAAAGGTTAACTTATGAATTTTCATATCAATCTCACTCGAATGAGCCCCTAAAGGTAGTAAGAGATCAATATTCTGACTAAAGTTGGTATCAATATATTGGAAGTTAACAATCAAAATTACCTATTGATATGACTACTCTATAAATTCATGACTATAGTGAATTTATATTATTCCTCTACATATATGGGCCATACAATTTATCTATTTCTACATCTTGGGCTCCCTTGGATGAGAAAAAAGTGTTGAAAATGTGTTCAAACCATAAAGATCCTCTCTAAGAATAATCACTCTAGGAATGAACCATATCCAAATTGTTTCTCTCACCCTATTATACATTTTTTTAATTAGTTCTTAATGTTTATTGGAAAATTAGAACACCAATAAAATGTTGTGTGGTGTGGCCCCCGCAAGGCATAGTGTATGAATCCCTTTGATCCTCTGTAAGGTCTATAGAGCTATCGAATTCAATGAGACTGAATAGTATGGTGTGTAGTGGTTGGTCTAATTATTCCTTTATTGGTAGCTTATTACTACATTTCCATGTTTCATGACAGTAGTACTCTGCTATATAATCAATAGAGGTTTTCATAGATTCAACCCTACCACCTAACAATATCACCAAGGCCCATATAATGATAATGTTAGGATGAAGTAACTGTACTCAATATATATGGCCATTTTTTCATGACCCATATGAAAATGTTGTTGGTGGGGATCCCAATACCCCACTAAAATTTGGAGGAGCATCACTTGGAACCTCATGCTTGGGTACAAAAAATAAAATAAAATTAAGAAGCCATAATCTTGTAGATCATTTAGTGTCTTATTTTCCCTCGTGGTAACAAGATCATCAACCTCATGCTCTTGTCCCTTCCATTTGATAATGATTAGGAGCTAAGCCTACACATTCCCAAAATACATTCAATCAATTTTTAAAAAATAATTTTGGATAATTTGAGAAAACATGAAAGAATTTATAAAGTTTTGGAGGATAGTCACATCTTTTTTTTCTAGAAAGCATGATAAATCATACTTATTAGGTTAATAGGAGAAACCATCAGCCCAAAATCACACTTATTACTATAAGTGTGACCATGTAGGTCATAAAACTACATGCTCACTCCAAAACCAAACATTTTGTAAAGGATAGCAAAATCTCAAGAAAAATAAAGAGCATAGGATGATGCTTTACCTAGTTTAGAAAATTCTATATTTTTCTAATTCAATCTCCCATAATCACCACTCGGAGTTTGAAAGGAAGGAATTTATCTCCATAAATGACAAGTTTACTAAGGAAAAGTACCAAAATTGGTCTGTTTTGTAACCTCAAATTGACCATTTTAGCCTTCTTGGGTTAAATAAAACAATTTTTCATACATAGGTTCACCAAGTACCTTTTTGTATTTCTTTTCTTTTGTTATTTATATTGTTTTCTAAAGTTCTACAATGAAAATCCAAAATGGGATTTAGTATTGTTCACATTTATTTTAGGATTTTTAATGATGACACCCATTAAACAGTAATATGGATTTTATGAATTGGTATATAGTGATATATTTTTCTCCAATTATCTAGCATAATTAACCTTCATTATTGTTGGAATTATGCCTCAGTTTTAATATTGTAAGGTTGTGACACTATACGTTATATGTTGCACATAATAATTTGTACCATCTAACCTACCCTCATGGGCACACTAGTTAGTATTGTCTTTGCCATTTAGTGCACATGTTGTGATCATATGTATCCTTGAGCACCCCTCTTTAACCCTTCCATGACTAAATTTTGAGTCTCATTAATATCTCTTTATCATTTTTTCTATCGACATCCTGAAAGGATTCCCATTATTTGTATTTTTTTTAACAGTTATACATGTATAGAATTTCTAATATCTTGGTGGGTACAGCTACACAACTATTTTCTTTAATACCACCCTAGACCAATGCAATCACTTTTAATCTCTTACTATTTTCATTTCTTTATCCCTATTTTGAGACCATTACCCATGGAAAACACACACACACACACACACACACAGATATATATATATATATGAATGAAAGGGAAATTAAAACCTTATTCAATAAATAGATACTTTATAATTGATATTTTGAAATAAATGTATAATTATTTTCATGGTTAACATGAAACTACCATCTAACATTTATGAGAAAACATGCGGTTTTGCGATGGGTTCCCCTCTTTCCCCTGTAGTTGCTAACTTTATCATGGAAGATTTTGAAACTAAGGCCTTAGCCTTAGCTCAATTTCGCCCTAAAAAGTGGAAGAGGTGTATGAATGACACTTGTGTCATCTGGCCCCATGGTCGTGATAGGTTAGATATGTTTATGTGCCACCTAAATTCCCAGTCCGATTCCATAAAGTTTACGATGGAAGTGGAGGTAGAAAGGTGCCTTCCTTTCCTGGATATCCTCCTCTCTAGAAGGGATTATGGTTCCATTTCTCACCAAGTTTTTCATAAGAAAACTCACACGGAACAATATTTTCATGTTGTTTTCCATCATTTTCCAACCCAAAAATTTGGTGTTCATTGCACTCTTGCTACCAGGGCTCTGAGAATATCTTATGAAAACCTAAAATATAAAACCCTCTTTACCTCTAGTATATTTTTTAATTTTATTTTAAATAATAAATTTATAAAATAATTAAATAATTAAAATTATATATTTTTATAAAATTTTAAAAATTAAAACATTTTTTAATATTCTCATATGAAAATTTAAAAATATATTTTATACTTTTATTTCTTATTTATAAATTAAAAAGTTTAAATTTAAATATTTTATTTTAATTAATTTTTTTTTTAACCATTGTTAACCTATTATTGTTATATTTCTAGTGTTAAAAATTACAATCTAAAAAACACTCATACCTAAAACTCTTGTAACCTATGAAATGCGTAGTGATCTAGGCAGGAATTGAGCATTGAAATGTCGACATCGAATTCACAGGCCCTTAGCGTGTGGTCAAAAGTGATGAAACAAGAAAAATCACATGGAAGCGAGCAGATCAATCACATGGAATGCAAAATTCTTTGTGAAGATAAGGACTATTGGCACAAGTTTGCGCAAGAAAAGTTTTTGGCTCACAAATAAATATCTTGTTGAAAATAAATATGATTTTTTCCTTTAATGTCGTTCTCTCTTGAAAATAATAAATCACGACAATATAAGTGGATAAATTTGATAGGGATTTAATTGAATTTTGTCTTTTTTAACTATGAAATATGAGGTCAGTAGGGCACATAAATCAAGTGTCTTTAGCGAACTTGAGGTACGAAGTATAATTTATATAATTAGGAAGTAATTCTACCACACTCTATTGAGGAAGCCCAAAGGTTCATCCAGGGACTGATTCTGCAGCCTAACTTTCTTTCACATAGGGTATGATACAAACTCCCTCCTAAAAAATTCTTTCAAATTCTTACTCTTACATGATACAATTGGATTTATCCCACATGGTTCCTCGGCAAGGAAAATTAAATTCTTCATATCATTGCCATCTATGTGAGAGACACATATATGTATGTGTGTATGAAAAAGATATTTATTACATATATATTTATAATATAAGCACTTATTGCATGGAAATTATAAACTCTGAGATAAACGTGCGGTGTTGAAATGGGTTCCCCTCTTTCCCCTGTAGTTGCTAACTTATTCATTGAATATTTTGAAACTAAGGCGTTAGTCTTAGCTCAATTTCAGCCTAAGAGCTGGAAGAGGTTTATGGATGACACTTGTGTCATCTAGCCCCATGGTCATGAGAAGTTAGATATGTTTCTGTGCCATGTAAATTCCCAGTCCGATTCCATCAAGTTTACAATGGGAGTGGAGGTATACATGTGCCTTCCTTTCCTGGTTATCCTCCTATCTATTAGGGATGATGGTTTCATTTCTCACCAAGTGTTTCATAAGAAAACTCACACGCAACAATATCTTCATTCCATTTCGCATCATTTTCCGGCCCAAAAATTTGGTGTTCATTGCACTCTTGCTACTAGGGCTCTAAGAATATCTGATGAAAACCACTTGGAGTCATAGAAATCCCATCTTCTTAATGTATTTGAAAATAATTGGTACAGTAGAGCCCAGGGCCTTAAAGCCTTTCAAAAATCCTATAAAGGGTTAAGTGGAAAAACTGCTCATGTGGACCCTATCTCTATGGTTAACCTCCCATTCATCCAAGGGAACACATACAAGATTTCACATGTCCTTATAAGAAATAATGTCTCCTCCTCGTTCAAACCTCTTTGTACCATTAGAAATTCTCTTGGTTCTGTTAAAGACCCGGTCGACCCTAAGGAAAAAAAAAGATATTACCTACTTCCTTGTTCTTGTGGTGTTCCCTATATTGGAGAAACATGTTGATCCATTAAGAAAATAATCCAAGAGAATGTTGAAAACATTAGGCACAATCTTTCCTGCACTTCCGCTTTAGAAAAATACGAAGAAAAATCTTGTCACCATATATGTATTGAGGACTCTAGGGTCAGTACTAAGGTTGATCATTTCCAGCATAGGAAACTTAGAGAGGCGATTGATATTGAGAGGCACACTAAGAATCTCAACAAAGATGATGGTTGGAAATTGAGTAAGAGTTGTGCTCCATATATTTCAATGTGATTCCATCCCGTATCTTTTGGATTCATATTGTGCTCTAGCTCTAAGTCTCCTTCTCGTGTCCTTTTCCTTGTTATTTTTTATTTTCTTCAATTTTATTTTTAAATTATCCCCCTTCCTTTCGTTTCTTTTATTTTAATTTCAACCCTTTTATTATATTTATTATATCCTTCTTACCCTTATTTATGGTTAAATTATTTATTTTTCATACAACAAATATTCTTTAATATTCTTTAAATTATATATGTTATGGATAATAAAATAATATTTTATTATAATTTATTAATAAAATATGAAAAGTATTTAACATTAATTAATGAAATGAAATTATTTTATTTTATTTTTAACAAATTACCTAACTATATAATGGCTACATCCGTGCAATGATGCATCCATACTATTTATTCAATGAGATTAGTTAACTTCTTCACCTTGTCTTGAGGATGAACCATATTAGTTGGTTCGGAACGTAGACCAAATCTTGATGATTTGATTATTCTGAAAGAAATTTATCTATATATGACTTCATCAATCATACTTGAATCAACTTTATTTTCTTCCTTCTTTTGGTTTTCAATAGGCTCCTTTCCTTTCCAATAGTCTTTCTTGAGGCTTCCAATTTTGTTGCAGTGCCAAAATTTGGCTTCACACTTCTTTGCCTTTGATTTTGATCTGGAAGAACTCCTTTCTTTCTCCCCTCTTTCCTTGGACTGACCTTTGGCTACCATATCTTCAAGTGCAGAAGTTTCAATGTTGGACCTCCTTCGTACTTCTTCAGATAACAAAGCTCCCACAATTGAATCAAATTCCAAAGATTCGGTTGTGCTCAAACTGATAGAAGTTACAAGGTGCTCCTATCACTAGGGAATAGAACACAACAATGTTATAACTTTATCTTCTTCTTGAAAATTAACTTCCATATATGACAATTGGAAAATAAGTGTATTAAAAACATTTAAGTGTTCTGCAATTTTTGTACCCTCCTTCATCCGAAGGATATATATTTTCATCTTCAAATAAATTCTGTTGGTTAAAGATTTGGTCATATAAAATGTTTCCAATTTCCCCGACAAGCATGTAGTTGTAGTTTCTTCAACAATATTGAAGAGAAATTCATCTACTAGGCCCAACCTGACAGTACTGATAGCTCAGGCATCTACATCCTCCCATTCCAATTATATCATGCCAACATGTCTCTTGTTCACCCCATCTAAATATTTGTGCAACCCTTGTTGCCCCAAAAAATCCCTAACTCTTAGTTTCCACAATGCAAAATTGTTCTTTTTGGTGAAATTCTCCACCTCAAACTTAGAATTCTTCATTTTTTAATTTCTTCCTACACATGTTCTTTATTAATGACTATGTTATTAAAAAATAATATGCTTTCAAAATTTTCAGATAGGTTTTTTTTTCTTTTTTTCCCTTAGATATTTTTTCTTTTTCTTCAAGCTAGTATTTTTATATATTTCATTCTCTTTCCCTCTCCTTTTATTTAATATGTAAATAAAAATTTAAAAAAATTAAAATTATGTTCCTTTCGAGAAATTTTTTTTTTCTCTTCTTCAAATAAAGAAACAAGAAACCCTACTCCATTCCAACAAAAAATTCCAAAGTTCACATCCATTTTTAACCCAAAAAAAATCTTTAAAAAAAACAAGATACCCGGTGACTAGTTTTGAATTACTTCCACACAAAAAAAACACTTCTTCACTGTGGATTTATTTGGCTCACTTTCTCCCTCTAGACAGGCTTTTCCAGACAGATGGCTAGGAACAAATAAAAAAAAGACTCTCTCGACTCATTTCTGTGAGGGCTCGACTTTCTCAACCTTACTTAAATAACGTCTTCACATAAGCGATGAATTGGCAGATTCTCACGTTCTATTCACATGAAATGGCAGGTACAGTTCCAAGAAAAAAAATCAACTTGAATGCCCAGTTTTTTTTTTCTCTAACCATTATTAAAACAATGTGTGACCTCTAGAGACATCGACGGCTAAGGTAGGGGGTTTTTTCTATAAACCTTCTCCAAATAATACGCGACCTCTGCAGACTCTAGCGGCAACAACATGATCCTTAACGGTAACATAGAATCCCAACAATATGCTCGTCCTCTACCACAAATATGCTCGTCCTATTAATTTTGTCTTTCTTGGCCGTTTTTCATTTCCTCCTCTACGACCACAAAGAACCCCAATGGCGTCATGATGACTACCTCTTCAATGAGACAACTATCTCTACAATGACCATGCTAGACATCAAACAAGTATCAATCTCTCTTTGGCTGTCTGGCGACTTTTCCAACGGAGGATGACTGTATCATAAGTTTTTCAACCAAACCCGATGACCCTATCACCAAATTTATCGCTCTGATACCATTCATAGGTCTATGGAGCCATTAATGTTCAAAAAAGAAAGAAATGCAGAAAATATAGGAAACTAAAAACACATACAAACTAACCCAAAAATTATGTGTTAAAACCTTGACAATGTGTTAAGAAAATCTCCACGGTGCAAGGGATTGGAAATCTTATTAATCAAGAATGATTCTCCATATCCAAGTTTCTCAGGAAATCACCCATTTATATGGGATACTTCGTTACATAACTTCTTTTCGTTATAGAAATGAACTGAATGATAGAATAAAATTTACCCACAATTACATTATTTATATTAATTGTTGTAATTATTTCAACAATGTTGACATACTTTATTCTGCCAAATTACATAGCTCAATCTAACTATCAGAAAAATTAGCCAAGTAATTGACCATCCTATGGACAAGGTCACATCTATCAGACGACATATTTCATTGTGTTTGACACTTTTCTAGGATAGTTTTTTGGGTACTAGATGTGTTCATGATTTGACCATACAATTTGACCTATCTCACACACATGGATCTCATAAAAATAAGCTGTAACTAATGCTCTTGAAGCCTTAGGAAAGAGAAGAGACATCAATGAACTCAACATAACTAAACTACCACCCAAATTAAAAAATCTGAATTTCCTTCCAAAATATTCACACAATATTTTGACCCTAATAAAAATAATTACAACCTAACCAATCACCTTTGAAAAAATGAATTTTTTCAATGCCATATGACACATTTCATGCCACCAATTTTACAAAGACTACCATTAAAAAAAAAAAGTCAAGGTGCACAAAATGAAAAACTAAAATAAAGTAGAGAATGCCATGGATTCCTCTCACGCAACACACCCCACTCGGAGATGCAAAGAAGAAAAAAACATCTTGAACACTCACTGAATTAGGGATGTTGCATGTAAGGTTGTCTTTGTTAGTAACCATAAACAATGAAAGTTTTCAGAAGACATCCATGACAATCCTTGAGAATTATTCATCTAATTGCTAACCTCCCAACAAATTTGCTTGGTTTCTTTTGTCATTACCTTTCAAAAATCCTTATGGCTCTCATAAATTATGTACACTATAGCATATTACAAGGAACATAAAATAAAAGGTCGTGAGCATTCAAAACGTTGAGAGAAGAATTAGTGGATAGTGTATTGTAGAGTGGGCGATGCCTTCTGCAATCATTTATGATATCACATATTATATTTGTTGATCGATGTTGCAGTTGGCCACATATCCCGGTCAATATTCATTCATATCGACACAAATACAAATAAAAAAATATTTGTCAGAGAGATGAGTCTTCATAATTGTTGAAAATAAGAATTGACAATTAATTTGAAAATCTCCATCAACTCAAAAGCCAGTTGGGCGTTTCCCCTCGTTTGATATGCAAAGAGGATCGAACTCATGTTGAACTTGTATTGACAGGAAATGGGATGCCTGATCAAACCAACATAAGACATTGATGGCGATAGCTACATTTGCAACAGTACCTTAAGGTGCATACAATGGAATATTCTTTAACTGATTGACAACCAATGAAATAACACACAACCGCGTGCAGGTTTAAACTATATGCAAAAAACACATCCACAAGAAAAACATTTCACACCTGAAATCTACATGCTCCTGTCCTATACTAATCTATATATAGACGATCAAACTCAAAGATATCTCATATTCATGGCTCTTCCCTAGAGAGAATTAAGACAATACAAGCTCTCATACAAAGAAAGAGATTAGAGGAGAATACATGGTGCAGAAATTACTCACAAAAATATTCATATATTCAATCACAAACCTAGATACATGCCACATAAAAAGTGCTTTATAAAATCCAACCATTTCTAAACTGAGAGATTATTATTGAGAAAGAATCTCAACAAGAGAATCCACTCAAAAAAAAATCCTACCTATATACTAATGTAAGCATTATTCGAAGTGTTGTGTACAAAGATTTTCAAGGATGTTGAATTTATTATATTGTTGAAATTTTGAATTTTTTGCAGACCAAACACTTTAAAATAGATTTATTTTTAAAAATATAAAACCATACATAATTTCATTAAAATATAATTATTTATAATTTCTTGGAACCTCTGTTTTTACTAAGAAAAAAATTGAATATCCCATTCTATTGCTAGATAGGCCTATGATCTTTTTCAAAAACCAGTGATAACTATTGTCATTAACAATATCCATTTTGTCAATCTGTGACCATTCAAATACTTGAAAATCATGTCACATGCTTGGTTGAATATGTTTGACACGAAACATTTTCAAACTATGATCGTCTGCTCACAATATTTAGGGAAGTTTCTCATAGGATGAGTTAGGGTTTCCTATGAAGGCGTGGGAATTTTCATTTCAATGGTGGTCCTCCTTTTATCCAAGTTGTTTTGTATTACTTATGTTGGATATTTACTAACATTTAACAAAAGTAGGCCATACTGACATTTACATTTTCCAAAAGACGCCTCCTACATGTTGTTTCACAAATCTACTACTAGCATGGAACCATGGTTAAGCATTAAACAATTTCTTAATGCCTCCTCGAGAACCAAAATTGCAATAACTTATGCGCATTGTATGGGAAGAAAATTATTTATGGTAATTGAAAATCATTGATGGTAAGAGGTTTGTATTATTTTTGCGCTTGTATGTCACTAATAGAGAGAAAGAAATTCAATACATCTTCTCTACAACTGAAAGGAAAGATTATTTTGGTTTGCATGAGATAACTATTTTCTCCATCAGTTGTATGTTCACATGTTTCTCTTTTCGAGAGACTTAGTAGGTGTTTGTTTACATTTTTATGATATAAATATTCTAAACAAGATCTGACCCATTAAACCCATGGAGTTAATCTAGTCTACTCATCAGTTTAATTGTCTAAGCCTTAGAAACAAGTCTCAAAACCATTTTTATTGGTGAAACCAAGATTTTAAAATTGGAGTCTAAAACCTTCAAGGGAAAGTGTGACCATAAAATAGTTTTTTTTTGGGTAAAAATTTAACACATAAGTGTTGCACATTTTCTTTCTATTCTGAACATAGACTCCTCTCGAACGGTATAAAAATTAACTCAATTCAAGTATGTATGAAAAGTTATGCCACTCAAAAGTTTACCTTCCTATTTTTACCACCATAATTTCAGAGGATGCCACATCCACCCCCATTACTCATGGAAACATGGCTCACCAAGTGATCATGATGAAAAAGACTAGAATAATATATGTTGTAACTCTAATTAAGAGTTGAAGGACTCAAACCTAACCACTAGTAGGCTATTGATTTGTGTTATAACTGGGCCACTAGAAGGAAATTGGATAACCAGTAGTAAGATATCGAGTTGTGTTATAGCTGAACCACTAGGAAGAAAAGGGTTCCATTCTATTCGAGTGCATTTTGTTCCATAGATTAGTATAGTAGGGGAAAGTGGATATAGAAAGAGAAAAGAAATAATATTTGTGAACCGTAGCATCCCATGAGCCATAGGGCTCACTTATTTATAATTTCATCCATTTTCCATCTAGAGAAAGAGAGAAAAGCAACCTCACTTTCCAAATTGGTTTTCTCTCGAAAGGTTTTCCTGGGGTATATATTTTTTTCTTATGGTTGTGGGTGATTTTATTTTTGTGCGTTCTCTATTTTTTTTGTTTTACAGACTGCATGCATGAAATTGTAACATAATAAATCCAAAAGTCTAATAAAAAGTAATGTGTGTACTATATATTTCATATTTTCAAGGATAATTTTATCAGATCTATTATGACGACTATCCAATGAAATATCCATGACAATTTATGGATTAATTGATCCCTAACTATTTGCATTTCTTTGACTCCATTTTGTGATCTTTACTCTTAAATAAAAACATTGAACTCTCTCTATATCCATAATTTAAAAAAAAAATGATTATTCAATAGATATGTGCTTTATAAGTAATAATCATGGTTAATACGAAATTAACCTATAACAATTTTAAAAAAAGTATTAATAACCAAAAAAAAAATTATAAATAAAACATTTTAATATTTAAATTAAATAAAACATTTTAATATCAAATTTATAACTATTATGCATAAAGAAATTCTAGTGAAAATATTTAATAAATATCCAACAACATTTGCATCAAAACATTTGTTAAAATTCCTTTCTCACTAGCACCCATACCTAAGTCGTAGTCTAGCAAGCCTACTTTTTGTCTCTGAAAATCATGGAAATTTCGAAAAGCTTTTAATAAAATCCGATAGGGATTTTTGTAAATATAGGTTATAGTTATCAGACTTCAAGACCTTGGGTTCCCATGAGGTTTTTGATGGTTTTGAGTCCATTTCCACCATCAAAAACATGATTAAAACACTACTATTGCAAGATTTCTTAAAAATATTTTGTCTAAATCTAAGGGTATGCCTTCTTGAGAATTATTTTGATTATATGGTTCATGGTCACATTCCAAAACTTTCAAACACATTGACTGGATAATTAACTAATTATGTGTTTAATTCGAATTCATCACATTAAAATTAAGTTACATGCATTCATGTACATAAAAAAATAGATTTTTAACTACATAATTTGCAGTCATTATTAGAGGCCAAAACATATATATGTGTCTATGTATGTAACATAAGTGTGTTCAAACATGTCATCTCCAGAAATTTGATAATGTACAAAACTAAGCTACAAGGTGCATCATTATACATCACATGATACAAGACTAGCTAGATATCCTCTATGGTATAAAATGGTGGGGAGACAATCATCTAGTCATCCTAAGGTGTGGATATGTCTCATCATAACTCATCATTGCACTAGAAACATCCTTAAAAAATGCTCAAAGAAGAAAGGCATGCTCATGATGTGTTATTGTAATGTCGTCATGAGATCATCCATCCTAATAGAGGGGATACCCATATTTAGTCCTTCAAGTTTCTTATACACCTTGTCGAAGCTCTCACCGACATCCTCATACTCCTCACCTCCATTGAACTACAACTTATCGTAACTCCTACAACGATCAAGGACCATCCTTGCTAGTTCATTGAACCTATACTTGGATCATGACAACATTGGTGGTTTATTTAAATAGCCTAACGTGTGTATGTGTGTGGTGAAAAATCCAAGAATAGGTGGAATTTTTATGTCGAAAATGGGTCTCCCAAGGAAAGGATAAAAATAATTCTAAGAGTAATAAAGTAAGAGTTATGGATTTTTAAAGAAAAATAATGAAAAATATATTTTTTTTCAACTTATATCCCTATACACTTACTAAAATATCAAGTGCGGGAACTAGTTCTATGTGGTATTATTTTTCTAATTTAACAAGTACAATTATGTTGTATACTTTTGATTAGACTCACACTAAGAAAACATGAAAAGACATGGACAAGCATATTTCTTTTAAAAACCACAATTTTCCATATACTTTTTATTTTTCTTGACGTGGTTCTACTCAAAATTATATATGGCAGGTACTTGTTTGATGCATAATATAATTATGCATCTAACAAGTTCACATACTCGAAATTTGAGTAAACCTATGATGAGATAGGTTAAACATTTGATTCAAAAAAGTAGTTTTCTTCTTTTCCCTCCAAAATTGTTTACCCCTAGGGATGATGTCATCATCATAGATCCTATTGGTTCTTTTAGAGTTTATTTTATTAGTACATTTTTCATTTTTAACCCCACTTTTTACCTGAAAATTCCCCTAATAAACAGGGGAAAATTTAGGGGCTAATATTCAAAGGTGGGCTAATTTTCCATGTTTTTTCCAAAAAAAAAAAGATTCCCCAATTTCCATTTTTTTATAAAAATTATTCACCCACAATTTATTGTATACAATTATTTTACCTTAAAAATTGCCAAAATTTTATATTGACTAATACAAAATCATCAGAAATATAAATGATTTTACAAAAATATTGCCAAACATTTTACAATTTACATATTAGGGACTAGAAAGATTCATCTAGGTTTCTAAACTTTAAGATAAAATTTCATCCATAAAACTTTCCTTGCCAATGAGATTTAAAGAACTTTCAAACACTAAGAAAATTAACTTATGAATTTTCATATCAAACTCACTCGAATGAGCCCCTCAAGGTAGTGAGAGATCAATATTCTGACTAAAGTTGGCATCAACATATTGGACATTGTCAATCAAAATGATCTATTGATCCAACTACTCTATAAATTCATGGCTATAGTGAACTTCTATTGTTCCTCTACATATGTGGGTCATACGATTTATCTATTTCTACATCGCGGGCTCCCTTGGATGAGAGAAAGTGTTCAAAAATATGTTCAAATCATAGAGATCCTCTCCAAGAATAATTACACTATGAATGAACCATATCCAAATTGTTTCTCTCGCCCTATTCTACATTTTCTTAACTAGTTATACATGTTCACTAGAAAATTAGAACACCAATAAAATGTTGTGTGGTTTGTGCTCCCTAAGGCATAGTGTATGAATCCCTTTGATCCTATGCAAGGTCTATAGAGCTATCTGCTTTAGTGATACTGAATAGTATGGTGTGTAGTGGTTGGTCTAATTCTTCCTTTATTGGTAGCTTATTACTACTTTTCCATGTTTCATGACAGTAGTACTCTACTATATAACAAATAGAGGATTTCATAGATTCAACCCTACCACCTAAAAATATCACCAAGCCCCATATCATGATAATGTTTGGATGAAGTAAATGTACTCAATATCTATGATCATTTTTTCATGACCCACTTGAAAATGTTGTTGGTGGGGATCCCAATACCCCACTAACCTCTCGAGTAGCATCACTTGAAACCTCATGCTTGGGTACAAAAGAAAAAATTAAGAAGCGATAATATTGTAGATCATTTAGTGTCTTATTTTTCCTCGTGGTAACAATACCACCAACCTCATGCTCTTGTTCCTTCAATTTTATCATGATTAGGAGCTAAGCCTACACATTTCAAAAATACCTTCAATCAATTTTTAGAAAATAATCTTGGATAATTTAAGCAAACATGAAAGAATTTGTAAAGTTTTGGAAGATAGTCACATCTTTTTTTTCCAGAAAGCATGATAAATCATCCTTATTAGGTTAATAGGAGAAACCACCAACCCAAAATCATGCTTATTTTCCTATGAATGTGACCCTGTAGGTCATAAACCTACATACTCACTCCAAAACCAAACATTTTGTAAGAAAAAATTCAAGCAAAAGAAAGAGCATAGGATGATGCGTTACCTAGTTCAAACAATTTTATATTTTTCTAATTTAATCCCCCATGATCACCACTATGATTTTGAAAGGAAGGAATTTCTCTCCATATATGACAAGTTTACTAAGGAAAAGTATCAAAGTTGGTATGTTTTGTCACCTCAAATTGACCATTTTAGCCTTCTTGGGTTAAATAAAACACTTTTTCACTCATAAGTTCACCAAGAAACTTTTTGTTTTTTGTTATTTCTATTGTTTTATAAGGTTCTACAATGAAAATATGAAATGAGATTTAGTATTGTTCACATTTGTTTTAGGATTTTTAATGATGACACCCATTAAACAGTAATATGGATTTTATGAATTGGTATATAGTGATATGTTTCTCTCCTATTATCTAGCATTATTAACCTTCATTATTGTTGGCACTATGCCTTATTTTTAATACTGTAAGGTTGTGTCATTATATGTTCTTTGTTGCACATTATAATTTGTACCATCATGCCTACCTTCTTAGGCACCCTAGTTAGTATTTTCTTTGCCATTGAGTGCCCATGTTGTGATCGTATGTATGCTTGAGCCCCCCTCTTTAACCCCACCATGACTAAAATTTGAGCCTCATTAATCTCTCTTAATCCTTTCTTCTATCAACATCCTGAAAGGATTCCCATTATTTTTATTTTGCTTAACATTTATAGATGTATATCATTGCTAATCTCTTGGTGGGTAATGCTACACAACTATTTTCTTTAATACCACCCTAGACCACTGGAATCACTTTTAATCTCTTAGTGTTTGCATTTCTTTATCCAAATTTTCAGACCATTACCCATGGAAAAAACATATATATATGTGTGTGTGTGTGTGTGTGTGTGTGTGTGGAAAATTAAAATGTTATTCAATAAAAAGATACTTTATAATTGATAGCTTGAAATAAGTGTATAATCTTTTTCATGGTTAACATGAAACTAACATGGAATGTTAGAAATAATACTAATTAACATAAATAAATAAATAAAATATTAATCATAAATAAAATAGTTAAAAATTTAACTCAATAATACATTTTAACATCAAATTTATATTTATCAGCAATAAATATAAATATTCCTTATCAATATTATATTCTATTGTTTTTATGAAAAAAAAAAATATATATTTTTTGTAACATCTCCATTTCGACAAAAAAAAAACAATATAAGTATAGTGCTAACACTAATTTCCTCCTATGGACAGAATATTATTCATCACATTTTGACGTACTTCTGCCATCAACAAGTTAGTTTGATGTATAATTACATCTCTCAAGCTTATTCATATACTAGTGATGACTAGTACTTCAACTATAAATTCTCAATTAAGATTCTCAGTTTAGGGATTCTTTCCTATTTTATTTCACATGGTAACTTGTATATCAATAGTTAACTTTCCCCTCCTAACTATTAATAACAATTTTTTCCATTTAACACTAATAACTAAGACAATTTATAAACCTAACTCCCTTCAACCCTATATTCCTTAATTAGCTTTACCTTAAAAGCCATCACACACACACACACACACACACACACACACACACACACACATATATATACATGCAACCCACTTTGATTATAAGGGTATCAATTATCACTTTTTTTTTAACTTTGCATTTTAAAATTTTAGGATCCACATATATCTTCTCTGAAACATGTATATAATTATTCACAATCGCATTCACTATGGTATAGCTTATTTATATGTGTTATTATTTTTATAAAGGTTTAGAACCCTTAATACGAGCCTTTCAATATGATTGCACATTTTATAGCATGAGTTTATACAACTCACCTTATACATCACTCCTAACTTTGAAATTTTTATGCAACCCTTATTAAGAGTCATCCCCACGTGTATATGCATTTATTTAAATCTTTTTCTAAACCCATTTCTCAATATATAATGTATATGGGCTAGTTTCGATATGAAGTGAGACAACGCTTTTATGAGACATCACTCATATGGCTATTGATATTTCGACGTTTGACCTAACATGTCATATCGCAGATGTTAACTCATTTATGAGAGACCCACGTCACTCCTAACTAAACCCGCCAACCCTATGGCATTTACTGTGGATAGGTATGGTTTAATTACTTGTATATGATTTTCAACCACCACTACATGCGACATTCCTCGCGATTCTAGATATTTAATTTTAGGTACTTGTTCTCATGGCTTTTTTATTTAATCCATCCATCCGTGGGAATTCTTCTGACCACTAGATCGATGACGTGTGGGGGGTTTGGATCAACAGCAAATTAGGGTTTGAGATATGATAAGAGGTTTCATTTTTTTTTGCGAGAAATCATTTTCGAGTTCTCTATATGGCAACCACTCTTGTTTAGTTTACATTTCAGTTTCTGGTGGCACTGGTACCTTGATTTCATAGCTATCTTTATTCTGTCGTAAGGGAGATTTTTTAATGGCATGTAGAGATTGGCTCTGTGTTTTCTACACAGAGGGGAGTTCCAAAGTTCAGCATCTCCTATCCAGCTAATACGTATTCACTTTCCCTTTCAGAAATTTCTTCCACACAGAGTTTTTAGCTTCAGACTTGGAATTACCATGAAGGTTTAACGTAATTATCCTTCTTCCTTAATTTTGCGTCTTTATAATTTTACCATCTGCTGCATTTACCTCTACCGGTAATTTTAAGATATAGATTAATTTTAGGTTTTGTGGTTGGCTTTGGTTTGAAAAGGAGCTTACAGCTCATAAAACCCAACCATTATTGCCATGTAGTCTTTTCTCGAGGTACGTTTTCCCCATAATATTTTTAACGAGTAAGTTAGTTAGATTGACGAGCTATCCTGGTATTTCCTCACGTAATTATCCTCACTCAGATTTCTATGAATGGCTTTATGAAAATGATTTTGTTGTTTACTGTAAATTGTTTCGTTGGTGGTTTTAGTATTAAAAATTTTTTAATCTAAATTTGGTTTGCTTTTTTCAGCTGACCCAAGAATGAAATGGATTTACGTTTACTGTTTCTGCTCAGTTGTGTTTCTCATTTAATTGGTCTCAATTTCTTCAGGTATGTATCTACAGTATCTCTCCTTCTATCTACGGTGCATTTCTGTGTATACTCTGGCTCAATTATTCTTAGCTTGACTTCGCAAAGACCTTCATAGGTTTCACTCATATATCACCTTTTTTACCCATTCATATCGTTACGTTGTGTAATACTCGGTGAGAAAAGATGATTTTGTATTCACGAATGCACAGTTCAGAGGTTTCATGCTTCGTCTAGATTTCTGAGGTATCATACCTCCTTTGTGGGGAGATATGGTTTCTCTGTTTCATAATTTAGCTTTAATTTTATTTGAAATGTATTCTTCGGCTTTACAGAATATGATGCTTATACTCAGAATAAATTGAGAGTTTTTGAAAATCCTTTCTATCACTCTTTTAAACTATATTGTTTCAATATATTATAAGGTTATCATCCTTACGAAATTTGTGTTGAATTCTCCATATTTATTCCTCCGTTAGGAAAATATTATTCCTACAAATTTTAACTATGTTTTCGTTAATTAGTATACAGATTATCGTGAATCATTAGCAACTTGTACTGAAATAATTATGTATTGTAATAATTAATTGCCGCTTATTATTATAGGTTGGATTCTCCTTCTATGTTCCTAAGGTAAAACTCTTATCTCTATTTGAGTTTTAAAATCGATTATTCCTTTTTAATAGCATGAAATCGAAACTAATTCATAGATTTCGTTCATTGCAGGTATTTTTTGACTCCTATTTGGCTTGCATACTGTTAACATTCTTTCATAGTTAAGCCTAATTACGGACTCCTCCTCCTCATGTTGGTCTAGAATTCTACTTTGAAGTTTTCTGACATGCAATCTCTGCATAAATTCCAAAGAACCTCTCTATTTTATTTAAAAGGGACATAGTTCTCAATTGTAAAAAGTTGTTATACACATAATAAATTTTGACTGTGTAACTCTATGGACTTTTGTATTTATACCTCTGTAACAATGTAATATATGGAACACAATATTCCTTCCTTTAATGAATTTCCTGGAATTGTTATGTAGTACTTTTCATCATAGTACTAATTTCTAAATTCTTTATGAAAATATATTTCCCTTTCTATAGTACATATTCAATTCATAATCTATTTTTTCCATTTATAATTACAACATAGGAAATTTCTTAACTATACTATTTCCACTCTATTTTTCATACACATGTATTTCCTTTCTATATTAGTTTCCTAACAGAAGTTACTGAATTGAAAAATAATATTATCACGAAAATATTATGCAATTATAATTTTCTGAGAATCAACTAACCTCATATCTAAACCTTCAACAAAATTTAGACATTTTGAGAGTCAGTACTCTTCAGATTAATTTTTTTGCAACAATACAGAACATACTATAGTTGTTATAGTTTAATCTGTTCAATGTACCAATCTCACACATGATTTATACTGAGCCTTAATTGCACAATATCTACTCATACCTAGGTTTAAACAAATTCATTTATATCTACTATATTACTTCATCAGCATAATCATAACAATACTAAATGATAAGTTGAAATGAAATTAACTAGTACATACCACTTAAGGTAGACTAGGTTCCACCAAACCTTTGACCTCTTTCTCCATAGCTCCCCCTGAGCAGAGATCAAATATTCCAGTAATAGACAACCTCTTGTCTATCCTGAATCTGCTTATTAAAGCCTGATTTCCCATCATCTTGTTTCCTTAACTACATCCAGTTAAATCAGGATGATGTTTTCCTTTTTGCCTAGGCTTTCCTTTTGTTTATTCCATAAAAGTACTTTAAAGCTAGATTTTCCTCTTTCTAGCTTTATTACACCTCTTCCCAATAACTTCCTCTTACTAGGGTAACTTTTTATATTTTTATCTCCAATCTAATTTTTAATATTTAATCTATTTCCTCCCAGGTTTTTTGGAGAACTGGGAAAGTCTTATGAACCTTATCCGTCCTCATGGATTTGGTTTCCAGATCTATAATCATAATCTAGTCTTTGAACAATTTAATTTCCATTTTATTTTATTAAATTAAAATAATAAAATAAATCCACACAATTGCTTTCCTTTGGGGTCCACTGTACCTTTTAGGACTTGCTCAAATGTCTAAGAAAAGCATAGAAATTGGGGACATTACATTTCACATTTAAAGTGAGAGAACACAACTTTAACCAAATCCTTCCCTACAAACATTTAAATAGAAAATGACATATACAAAAATTCTTGCATCAAAAAATTGGTAAAAAATCCAATCTCACGAAGACACACGCCTACTAACCCTATTATTCTAATGTCAAAATTGCACATCACTCATAACCTTGTTAAACATGAAATGCATAATAAAAGGAAATTTAGTTTTGAACAATGCTTCAATTTGTAACCATAATGAACATGAGTGTTGAAATGTTGACTTCCAAGTGATAAGAAGCATAATGCTGAAATATTGACTTCGCATTCGAGGAATCCTCAACATACAGCCAAAAGTGATGATGTCAAGGACACAGATTTACCGTTGATGTTGACCTACAATTCATGATAAGCATGAGCACTGAAATCTTGACCTCCAATTCAAGGAATCTTCAGCACGCAGCCAAAAGTGATGAAGTTAAAACAAGGATCTCCAATGTTAGTTTGCGAAATGAACTTGAAGTGAGTATATAATTATATGAAATGAAATATTTTAAACATTAAAAAAAACTTAAATCAAATATTTTTATTATTTATAATGATTAAAATTATATAAAACACACACACACACACACACACACACACACATATATATATATATATATTAACAATTAACTTAAATCTATGAAGAGATTTTATGTTGAAAGATAATGGAGAAAGCTAGTTGTTTGGATAGGATTGAGACTCTAAGATTAGGTATCATATCCTAATATCTAGGGAGTGGTTGGAACCACTCGATTAGTGTGAAAGCCTATATGTTTGAGGCTCATCTGACTCAATAGTCAAGTTCTTTGTATGGAGTTTTTGTGCACTCTCCAGGTATCTCATATGGAGAGACATTTAGTTAATAGATTAATAGAATGTCTATTTTTAACATGATATCAGAGCATCAGGTTGAAGCTCAATAATTTTTCCAGCAAATGGAAAAAGGGAGCATATTATGCATTGCAAAGAGTCCCGCTAAGGATGGACAACCCTTGATGATTTGAGATCTGTTTCCAGATCTGAGGGACGCAAGCCGTGGTAGAGAAGGCATGGAAGAAGGAACCTCGTGGATCAATTGGTGGGTAGGCTTACCACTACAGGAGCCGGCAGTGTTGGCCGAGGCTCCAAGTGAGAATTTGCTACGAGGTAGAGGCGGATAGGATTTCAACATATTTTTTTCCTCTCACCTATTGCCATTTGATCAAGGTTTATTGGGAGAGTGAAATACTTGTTTGATGCGTGTGACAGACATCGAGAGTCTCTGTATAACCAGAAACCCTCCGCGTATAAAAAGTGAAGATAATTGTTTCAAATCGGGGCTTTATCAGATCAGATCATATTGGATCGACCTACCCTGCATCGACCTGATATGCATGTGTGAGCCTGTTGCGTATGGTTGTTGTGGGAGCGTGTAAGTGTTGTATATTTGCAGATCAGGCTGGGAATTCTCTCTCGGTGCTGCGCATGGAACAACTCCAACACGATTGTCTCTCCCTATTTAAACCAAATTCAAAGCCAAAACAAATGAAAGACGAAGAATCTTGTCATAACACTATCAGATATTGAACTTCAGGTGTCTTTGATCCTGATCTTGTAGCATTTAAAGGAGCAATGATCTGGTGTTGCTACCTGCGTGATCAAGTATATTTTTCCTGAATTTTTTTTTGATAAATAAAAAAGTTGCAGGTTGTTGTAGGTTGTAGAGATCCCATACACCACAGTGAAAACGCGCAATTTCCTACTGATTTGAACCCATCTCCAAAAAATATGTGTCATATCATAAATTTATAATTCCATGCATCATAATTAGATATCGATAGCGTTTCGAGCTTGTTGAGAGGTCATTTTTTTCTCATCGAGAGAGCTAAGGGCACTGAGACCTGTGTGGCATAGAAGTCACATTCTGCACTACACTACAAGGTTCTACAATTGAAGAGCTTCCAAAGGGAGAAGCTTCCCGCCTGCCTAGTAATGGGGTTGTTGGAGCTCGTGAGAGGACCAAGGTGAGTCAGAAAGAAATTTGGAAGTGAGATAAAACGAGAAAATCTGGACTTTCCCAACATGTTTATATTTTTAGACATTTTTTATTCCGACGATGATCTCTTTTTCATGTGGCCATTTGGAGGCATTAGCATGGGTAGTATTTTTGAGTCAGAAGAAATTTCAGAAAAACAATGTGGTTCTTTTAATGACCACAAGAATCAAGAGGTACAATCTATCGTGTAAGATCCTAAGATTAAAAACTCACGAGTTGGTCTTCAGGAAGGATTTAAAGAGGAACAAAGTGTTGAATATCAATTAGACAACCCACATGCAGCTCATTACAAAGACGTGGCAGAAGAAGACAAAGTTGGAGAGAAGTTAAATTATGATGATCTCATGAATATTTCTGTGTGTGAAGATGTTAACAACAAAAACAAGGAAGAAGCAACAAAGTTTGAAGAGGAATTGAATTTTTTTGAAGCATGACATGAAACACCATGTCTTTATGAAGTCAACACAGAAGTTGCTTACATAAATGTTGAAGACAGCTTCATTGAATTTCACATGTGTGACACTGGAAATAGTGAGAGAAAACATTCTCCTATTAAGCTTTTCATAATTTTGAGGCAGGTGAGGATAAAGTTCAAGCTTTCCATCAATGGGGAAGAACGGAGGTGAAGATATATCACTACCTCATGGAGAGGAAAGTGATGATGAAGCCTCTCCTAGGTATGAACAAGCATGGACTCGCAAGAAAAAAGACCAAAATGAAAACCTCTGTTACCAAGTTTTTATGATTTTATATAAGCCTAGCTGAGACTGAGACCAACATGCGTATGTTATTCTTTTAGTACCCTTTCTCCATTAAGTTTGAGTGTTGAAAGATAATGGAGAAAGCTAGTTGTTTGGATAGGATTGAGACTCTAAGATTAGGTCTCAGATCCTAATATCTAGGGAGAGATTAGAACCACCACATTGGTGTGAAATCCTATATGTTTGAGGCTCATCTGACTCAATAGTCAAGTTCCTTGTATGGAGTGTTTGTGCACTCTTTAGGTATCTCACCTAAAGAACCATTTAGTTAATATATTAATAGAATGTCTATGTTTAACATTTTAACGATATACCATAAAGATGTAAAACTTATTTACTGTTTAAAATGGACTTGATCAAATATTTTCACATCTTTTTTTTAATTCAAAGATTTCCATATTGAAAGATTTGATTTTTTTTAGCCATTATAAATTCAAAGTTAAAATTATTTTTATAATATAAATTTTATCAAAAACATTATTGTTTTTGAGTAATTTTTAGAATTTCCAAATTAAAAAAATAGACATTTGATCCTTTCACTTATAATAAATCCATAGCTAAAATAGATATATGATATTTATAAATATATATATTAAAAAAAATATAAAAAATTTAAATTTAGATCTATCAAAAAAAAAAAAAAAAAATTTATAATCAAAGTATATTTATAACAGAAAACCAAAATCATTAAACAAAGTGTACAGTCATGATGTGATGCATATGAGGAAAGGTAGTTACTCGTTATAAGGTTTTGATACGAATGGAAATTGATGGGAAATCTGTTCATGACTAAGTGATTTGTCTGTAAATATAGCCAAAAATTTTCTTCCACCTTCAATATACTTTGTTGAATTATCAAAACAAGCATAAGACTTGGAAAAACAATTAACTTTGACTAATGTTTTCAGATTAATGAACAAAGTGAATAACTTTAACTTTGACTAATGTTTTAAGATTAATAAAAAAATTGAATAACTTAATTTCGGTTAGTTAAAGCCTTGTTAAAAGCAGCTTTGGTACCGTCATGATGTCATGCATATGAGGAAAGGTAGTTAAGTGTTATAAAGTTTTAACAGAGATGGAGATTTATTGGAGACTGGTGAATTGTCTGTAAAATATAGCCAAAGTTTTTCTCTTTTTCAATATTCATTGCTGAATTATCAAAACAAGTATGAGAGTTGGAAAAATAATTAACTTTGACTAATGTTTTCATATTTGAAATTATTACCCTGGTTTTAACCTTAAAAAATAAACCCTCTTTACCTCTGCTATAGTTTTTAATTTTATTTTAAATAATAAATTTATAAAATTTCAAAATAATTAAATTTTATTAATTAAAATTATATATTTTTATCAATTTTAAAAAATTAAAACTATATTTTAATATTCTCATATAAAAATTTAAAAATATATTTTTATTTTTATTTTTAATAATTAAAATTATAGATTTTTATAAAATTAAAAAAATTAAAATTATTTTTTAATATTTTTTATAAAAATTAAAAAATATATTTATAATGATGATAGTGGTGGTTATAGTCAGTTAAGGGCAATGTGGTCTATTGGACTTCAAGAGAGGAAAAAAAATTTAAATTTGATTCTTCAAAATCTTGTTTCTTTGGTCAAATAAAAGGGAAATAAGTGATCCAAGATTCTTATAGACAAGTTGGCTTGGCTTAATAATTCAAGAAAATTGAAAGTGTGATAGATGATAGAGAATTAAGAGCAAATATCAATAAAAGTAAGTTTAAAAAAAAATACTTTTCATTTTACACCTAAATAATAAATCTGACAGATTCTATCAAATCCTAAAATGACAATATCAAATTCTACAAGCCCCTTAACTTGCTACCGAAACGAAACTAATGAAACATGGGCAATCACATAGAAGCGAGCAGAGATCTAACATGGAATGCGCAATTCTCTGTTAAGATAAGGACTATTGGCACAAGTTTGCGAAATCAACTCACCTCCAAGCGAGGCGAGGTGATGACAATTATCGAATGGAAAATTCTCAATCAATGATGAGGATTCCCAGCGCAAACAAAGTTGTTGGCTCACAAAATTGTTGAAAATAAATAAGATTTTTTCCTTTAATGTTGTTCGCTCTTGAAAATAAGAAATGACGACACTAGAAGGGGCTAAATTTGACAGGGATTTAATTGGATTTTGTCTTTTTAACTATGAAATATGAGGTCACTGGGCTACATAAATCAAGTTTGTCTTTAGCTAACTTCAGGTACGGAGTGTAATTTCTATAATTAGGAAGTCATTCTACCACACTCTGTCCAGGAATTGATTCCGCAGCTTGCCTTTCTTTCACACAGGGTATGATACAAACTCCCTCCCAAACAGATCTTTCAAATTCTTGCTCCTACCTGATACAATTGGATTTATCCTACCTGTTTCCCCTCCCAGGCAATTTTAAAATCTGCATATCATTGCTGTCTATGTAAGAGACACACATATGTATACACAAAGATAATTATTGCATATATATTTATAATATAAGCATTTATTGCATGGCTTTTATAGACTATGAGATAAGCATAATTTGTGCAATAATTATTTGAAGTATGAGTTTTTGAGTATGTTATAAAAAACTTGTCTTTATATTAATTCACATCATGCAATTCCAAACTATGCACTCTGAATTAGTTGGTTGAAACTCACATACTCACCCATGGGCCATAATAGAGTAATTAGATTGAAGAATTTTTTTAGTTATTTAATAAAAAATAATATATATATATATATATATATATATATATATATATATATATATATATATATATATATATTGGTTAGATTTTGAAGTTTTCATGTAGTTTTTTCAGTGTCAGTAAGCACATGATAAATCCCATATTTTATAAAGTGGATCAATTTAGTGGTTGCAAAATGGAAATCTCAAATGGAGAATTACCATAACTCTTATTAATTCCATAAATTCCTAATTCAATCTAAATATTATTAGGTTTTTTCCTTTCAACTCTTGGGATGCAGGGTTCAGGTACCTGTTCTTAGTTAACAATTATGAATTTATTCAAAACACATACTTTATATATTATTATTTCTTGCAATATTAGAGTTACCTACACCCTATCTTATTCTCCTTATAGAAGTGGGTCTTTCCCCTATCGAGAGCCTAGTTATGACTAGGCTTCTGTTGTACAAGCACAAGCTCAATAGCATAGGAGACCATAGACTTCCTAAGCTAGCTTTGAATCCCAACAAAAACCACCTAAGGCTTAAACGAGGTTGGTATAAAGACACCAGGGCATGGTTAAACCATTGGGAGATGGACGAAAACGTTGCATTTCAAAACATTAATAACATTAAAAAAATTGTTACTTCTAAGTTGAAAGAAAAAATGTGGTGTGAGAAAGATCTAGCAGCTAAAAGAAAATTAAGATATTATAACGAGGTCATCAACCCCACCCTAGAAGATCAAAATATCTCTCTATTTTAACTAGCTCAAAGAAGAAAATTAATATAGCCAAGATTAGAACAAACTCTCATGAGCTCCATAGTGAAACAGATCATTGGACAGTTCCTAAAACACCATGGATGGAAAGAATCTGCCATTTCTATGAGAATATGAACATCGAGGATGAAAATCACTTCCTCTTAGAGTGCCCCAAGTACAACCACATTAGAGCTCAATTTCATAATCACATCGAGGATGAAAATCACTTCCTCTTAGAGTGCCCCAAGTACAACCACATTAGAGCTCAATTTCATAATCTTTGTTGCAATACTGACCTTCCTAGCCTTTTAAGATGTCAAAATTATAGTAAGCTTGGGAGGCTTCTCTCCAAGCTTTTTGAGCATAGGAATAAAATCTTAAATCAAACTGAATAACTCTTTTCTTTAGGTCCTATAGATTAACCATCATCATCATTTAAAATTAAAAGTGAGTTCAAATTTATTTGATTATTTATAAAGTCTTTTTTCAATCCAAGTGATCATATTAAAAATTGAGAAGTTCATCCTTCTCTTTAAAATAAATTGCAATAAATAGATTTGAGAATGCCAATTAAGAACTTTTCAAATATAATTCAACATAAATTGCAAAAGCTATGAAATTATATATACAATAATTATACATAAATTTCCTAAATCATTGACTAGTTCACAGTGACAAACATGATTCAATGTCATTGTTCTTTAATGTGTATATCTATAATTTTACTTGATTTTATTTTTCTTTATATTCAATTTAAATTAGATAAAATAAAACCAAAAAATTTATAGCAAAACAAAATTTCTTTAGTAAAAATTTAATAAAATAAATATAATAGTGACATGCCATATATATGAAATATAAGAGTTTGAAAAAGAAATTCATAATAAAAAATTAACTTCACATGTAAGAGTGCCCATCAACTTTATATCTTACATAGAATGCTTTTAATTACCTCAATGCACTTACTTAACTTCAGAGATTTTGATTTTTAATTTGATAAAATAAAATATATTTTTAAATCATATTTTCTTGATCCATATCAGTGATAATAATTGTGTAAAATAAAACATATTTTTTTAATAATATTTTAATAGGAAGGATTAAGGATATAGATTTTATGATGTTTAAGTAGGTTCATAAAAGTGTTTTTATAAATTTAATTTTAAATAACTATAAATTTAGTAGATTCATAAAAGTGTTTTAATAAATTTAATTTTAAATAACTGTCATAAATTTAGTAAAGGAACAATTACTTATATTAATTTTATATTTTTTTTGATATTATATAAATATAAATCATGAGTAATATTTGTTTGTAGTATTTTTTTAATTAATTAATTAAAAATATATATAAATATGAGTTAGGGTTGTTTCGAAATATTTGGTATTAATAAATCATAGTATTCACTCATAATATTGTAACAAATTATATTTATAAATTAAAATTTTCTATAATAAAAAAAAAACTTGATAATTACAAAGTATATACATGTGTTTTAAAGTGTACATATATTTAATTAAGACCTTAATATTTTTAATTATTATAATATTATTATTAATTATAATCTAAATTGAATTTTTTAATTATTTTAATTTCTTTTATAACATTCTTACTCTTAGATATTTTCATATACAATTCCAAAACCTCTGGGATAAAACTCAAACAATTAACTTACCTCTCAACCATTACCTATTAAAAATTATCAATTTCTATCTTACTTTCTTATTAGTCCATCATTTTTTTCTCTTCAGTTAGTTTCGAAAGGAAACAAAGTTAATTAATCCGTTTATAGATATTCACGTGTTAGTGTGCAATCAATTGCAGACAACTAAATTTTGGCAGCACTACTAAAAATTAGTTCAACATATTGTAGGAAAATTCAAAAGACCCTTGTGGAGATCGGATCTCCGTTGATGGTATTACGTGTTTCACAGTGTGAATATTAGTATTATTTTAGTAATTTCTGGGGGCATTTCCATTCACATCTTAGAGGAGACTTTCGACTGTTGTTTTTGTGTTAACCTACATTGTTATTTACAGCGTTGTAACCTTCCAATGTGAAATACTCTGTATCGCTAAATCCTATGTCGGTGACCACCTCCTTAGGACGACCCCCTAGGAATGAGACTGATCTACCTCTTGGTAAAACTTCTTGGCTATCGTGCGTGATCCACTGTCTCTTGTTTGAGCTCCCTTCTGTCATCAACTATCGAATTGACTCCTTGGGTCACGGATAACCGGCACAAATTCATAACATGGCACGACCATGGGATATCATCAACATCACTTACGAATAATTGCAAGCAAAGCTGAAGGTAAGGTTCTCTATTTCTTGCGTCCAAATTCGTTTATTCCCCTCAAATAGTTCCAATCCCCTAGTTGTGTTTGCAAGATAGCTTTGTTGTTTCGATGAGGTACCCAGCTTTTGGAGTCGTATCCAAGTTTCACCACGATTCAAGTCACTGACAAAAGTTGTAGCAATCACTGACAAAAGTTGTAGCAGTCATCTATAGGTTATAACAAAATCATTTGAAGAAGATGGTTGATTTTTTAGTAGACTATTTAGTTTTCTCTTAAGTCAGGCACAAAGATTGTTTTGACATCTCCCCGAGAGACATACATTAGAGCTTGTGCGCAAGCATTGTTACACTAGATAAGCACTGTACTAGTTTTCTGATGGTTAAAGAATGGTATAGATAGAGCATATGTCTCCCTATGGCGAGATTTTCATTTTTAGTATATTTTTCTATTAATCCAAGTTGTCAAGTCAATAAAAATTAGGAAAAAGGCACATGTGCCTCTATCCTATAATTTTGAGGCACTCATGCTAATTATTCCTTATTGTGCATATTTCAGAAATTTCAATACTTCAATTTTTTTGCAGCCACTGTATTCTTCGCACAAAGTCAATTAAAAGTGCATTTCTAGATAAATGCAAAACTCTTGGTCTTGATGTGTTTCTCATTCGGAATATTCAGGTTGTCCTTTTGCTTCACATATCAATGATATGTAGAATAGATTTTGAGATGAAAATTGTACAATTTATGTGGCAACATGCATTGGATTCATCATTCTACACTCGCGACTTAGTTGAAAGTTTGATGTGTTTGTTTTGCTACATGCATTAGATTCACCATTCTGCATGGTAACTTAGTTGGAATGTTGACAGCTTGGTTTTCATATGTGCACAAGTGGCATACACGGTTGCTGTTTAGACATTGTCAATCAAATTCTGTTGAGCTGGTATTAATGTTTACATGATCATTGTTACAGTTAAGGCTACTGTTATTCTAACCAAATCTTGTATTTAT
The DNA here is from genome assembly GCA_034641835.2 of Pinus albicaulis. NCBI lineage: Eukaryota > Viridiplantae > Streptophyta > Pinopsida > Pinales > Pinaceae > Pinus > Pinus albicaulis. The sequence continues at coordinate 993,319,077 of CM076584.1, forward strand.
GTCATGGAGATGTTGAGTACTTCTTTCCTTATAATAAAACAACATTCACTATAATGTAGTTTTGGGTAGATGTTTCTGTGCCGTCTGAAAACAACCCTTTTTATATTAGTTATTGAAAGTCTTAGTGCAAGTGGAATGTCCCATATATATACTAAATAAAATTTTATTGAATGACTGTTGCATATATCCTTTCAGGTGCGTATGCGGGAAAAAGTGTTTTCAACTATACTTAGTGAGTTTTTATATGATTTTGTTTTATTCTTCTAATATTTCAAGTAGTTCACAACGTGGCACCTCTATTATTGATATTTAAATTGTCTGAGTTTGAAATTAAATTTGACATTCTTATGTGATCTGAAATTTGCTTGTTTCCAAAAGGATATTATAGATTTCACTTCTTTGGTTTGTGGATAGCTATTTTTTGGTCATTTGTTCCTTTTTGTTGGTTTAGTTTAGAGTAGGAATATATATGGTTGAATCTTTTGCAATATTTTTCTTTGCCTTGTTGTATAGGATATGTTGAAATTTCTGAGTATTTCAAACAGACAAATTGAGGAAAACAATTTCCCATTTAAAAAAAAATTTGAACATAGATAGCCTAAAACTCAGCTTTTTTCATTAAACTTAAAAAAAAACTATCATATTGTTTCCTTAGAACTGTTGTTCTGGCTTTCAAAATTGTTTCATGCTGCTACAATTGTTTCATGCTACTACAAGACACAACTCCACTTGCTCTCTTATGCTCTCGACATATATTCAAAAAATAGCCACACACTTGCTGCTCCCTGTTTTTCACACACACAGTCTCACTGCTCTCTGTTTTTTTAATTCACAGTCACACTCTGTTTTTCCCTTCGGGCATATTACATACATTACACTGTCTTTTTTTTTAATACACAATCCTCTTTTTTTGTTTTCACTGCCTTCTAGCATTTTTACAGTACTATGCGCACAGTGCTTTTAAAAAAATAAAATACTACACGCTACTATTTTATATATATATTATAAACATATAATGTTCATAATATATATATTATAAATCTTATATGTATTCCTAAGTTTAAAACTTAAATTTCATCCAAACTTATATTGCCGCATTTAAAACAAATACAACATTAACCTAAAGTCTTAAAATCTAAAACATTAATACAAAATGTTTTTCGCGGATCTCAAGCAATAAGACAAAATTGCTTTTAATAAACTATCACATCCATTTTGAGGGATGCTGACTGGACCTTGAGTTTGTGCAATAGCCATGTGATTGGCTAATGGTGGACCCCCGGAAGACTTCAAACAAAGATCAACCGCATTTCATAATTCGTTATCACATCCATTTCTGGCTCGTGTGATGTCAGCTCCAAGATTTGCGATAGCGATTTGATTGTTCCACGTAGTTGTGACATGGCGTGAGGCTCCACCGTCTATTGCATAGGTAAAGGGCTGTGGTGATAAGGTTTAAATGTAGGTTGGTGCAGATTTTTAATGGTGGCATGGCATGATTTAAAACAGGGTTGTGTGGTGTGTGAACCACAGATTTCATTACAGAGAAAGGCCTACGGTCATAAACAAAAAAAATTGGTTTGCAAGTGCCTTCAATGTGACGTAGCGTGCAAACAAACAAAATCATTGTTGCATTCTGTCCTTCGGCTCTTCCCGCTGTTGTGATTAATTTCAACACTCCCCCTCAATCACAACTGCTTCTTTCATAAATTCTCAAACACTTCCTGAGATAATTAGAACTTTTATACCCCAATGGTTTTGTCAATATATCAGCAAACTTCTCTTCAATTCTGCAATGTTGCAAAACAATTTCTCCATTTTTCACTAGCTCTCTGATGTAGTGATACTTGGCATCAATGTGTTTCATTCTTTTATGAAACACTTAATTATTGGATAAAGCTATAGTTAAGATATTATCACAATAAATTGTTGTGCCTTTTACTTGTTCATGACACAAACTTCTTAACATTCTCCTCATCCAAACTGCTGGACATGTTGTTGTTGTAGCTACCACATACTCTGTCTATGTTGTTGATAAAGCCACAATTGGTTGTTTCTTAGAAGCCCATGAGATGGCTCCTGATCTCATATGGAAAACATATCCAGAGGTGTTTATCCTATCATTTATACTTCCAACCCAATCACTATCAGTATATCCAATCAATTCAAAATTTTTTGAAGTGGTGTCTTCAATACCATATCTCTTTGTTCATTTCACATACCTCGGAATTCTTTTTGTTGCTTGTCAATGTGCCTCCTTTGGCCTTTCCATAAATCTAGAAATTAAACTTACAACATGCATAATATCTCGCCTAGTTGCAGTCAAATACATAACGCTGCCAACTATGCTCTTATACAAACTTGGATCAAAATCCTTGTTGTTGTCTTCTTTGCTCAGTTTCAATCCCATCAATGTAAGAGTAATTGTTGCCTTACAATCCTGTATGTTAAATCTTTCCAAAACTTCTTTCACATATTTAGCTTGAGAAAAGAAAACTTATTTTCATTTTTCTCTACTTCTATTCCTAAGAAGTATCTCAGCAATCCCATATCAGTCATTTCAAATTCATTCTTCCTAACTATTTTAAAATTCTCAATGAGGTAAGCATCATTACCTGTTAATATCACATCATCAACATACAAAACAACAATGAGCATCTTACCATATTTCTCCTTGATGTATAATGTGGGTTCTCCTTCACATTTTCAAACCCATTTTCTAGTAGATAGGCATCTATCCTACTGTACCATGCTCTTGGTGCTTGTTTCAGCCCATAAAGAGCTTTCTTCAATCTGCATACCTTGTACTCTTGGCCTGCTTTCTCATATCCCAGAGATTGTTCAACATAAACCTCTTCCATCAATACTCCATTCAGGAATGTTGATTTCACATCCATTTGGTAAACTTTCCACTTACGTTGTGCTGCTATTGACAACACTACTCTTACTGTTTCCATTCTTGCAACCGGTGCAAATTTTTCTTCATAATCTCTTCCTTGTTGTTGCTTGTAGCCTTTGACAACAACTCTCGCCTTGTGCCTTTAAATATTACCTTCAGCATTGCTATTGGTCTTGTAGACCCATTTTACTCCAATGACTTCTTTACCTTTCGGAAGGTCAACTAATTCCCATGTATTATTTTTCTCTATTGCATTAATCTCTTCATCTATAACATCTATCAATTTCTTATCTTTCACATTTTCTTCAAAATGAATAGGATCTTCTACATGACAATATAATGAAAATAAAGAGTTCATACCTTCATTTTCTGCCTCTTTCTCATATATTTCATTCAGACTTCTGAATCTGGTTCCTCTTTCACTTGTTGAACTTGTGCTTATAGAAGCACTCAAATCTGCTCCTTGTGATGTGCTTGGAGAAGCATTGTCATCACTTCTCAAGGGTGTTATCATACCTTATGGTGGTGTCCCTTACTTTCCTTGTGTTGGTGGAGGTGGTGCTGCTAATGAGGGATGTCTTCTAGCCATTTCTTCCTCATCATCATCATGAGACAAACATCTTTTTACATTCACTGTTTTCTCAAAGCTTCCATCCCAAGCTTCTTCCTCAATAAATTGCACATCTCTGCTTATCATGAAATTCTTGGTGGATGGGTTATATAATCTGTATGCTTTGGATTCTTCATTGTATCCAAAAAATATGCACTTCTCCCCCTTACTGTCCAACTTCTTCCTTAGCTGATCTGGAATGTGTGCATAAGCCACACAACCAAAAACTCTCATGTGGGTAACACACTATTTTATGCCACTCCACGCTTCTTTCATAACTTTGTTCATTACAGCTTTGGTTGGGCATCTATTCAGAACATATGTTGCACAATATATAGCTTCAGCCCAATATTCATTTGGCAAATGTTTTTCTTTCATCATACTTCTTACCATATCAATGATGGTTCTATTTTTCCTTTTAGAAACTCCATTTTGCTGCGGTGTATATCGTGCTGTAAATTGTTTATGAATCCCATTTTCTCTTCAAAAACACATAAATTCTTTGGATATGTATTCTCTTCCTTTATTTGTTCTTAAGACTTTAATATGATGCCCACTTTGATTCTATACAAGAGCTTTAAAGTTGCATAATTTCTCCAACACTTCACTCTTCAACTTCAAAAAGTAAATCCATGTTTTTCTTGTGTAATCATCAGTAAAAGTCAGCATATAGTGGCTGTCTGCTAATGATGGTGTTTGCATTGGTCCACACAAATCAGAATGGACAATTTCTAAGGGTGTCTTTGCCCTTATGCTCTTTCCTCATGGAAAGCTTTCTCTATGTTGTTTGCCCAAGATGCAGCCTTCACATAGGTTGTACGATTTCTTAATGAATGGTAATCCCTTTACCATACCTTTTCTATGCAACAAATTCAAACCTCCAAAGTTGAGATGTCCAAATCTCAAGTGCCATAACCAGTTTTCATCTTTTGCTTATTCTTAGAATGTCTCTTGTGTCACTATTTCCATTTTAGCTCATTTCTTAAAATCTTCTCTCATCTTGAGAGGGAAAATTATGTTTCTTGTCATCTTCACATGTGCAATGCATTTCTTTCTTGGTGGTTTATCTATGAAGGTGCATACATCATCTTCGAAAAATACATTGTAGCCTTTCTGAATGAGCTTTCCAATGCTCAAAAGGTTACACTTCATACCAGGCACATAATAAACATCTGATATGGTTTTTTTTTCTCCATTATTTGTCAAAACACTTACTCTGCCTTTTCCCATGACAGAGACCTTACTGTCTGTCCCAAATGTTACTTGAGACTTTAAATTTTCATCAATCATGGAAAACATAGAAATGTTTCCAGTCATATGGTTGCTACATCCTAAATCTAGAAACCATATATCTTCATTATTTTCTTCAGCCATATTACATGCTAAAAACAATTTCTCTTGACTAATATTTTCTTTAGTAAAATTAGCACTGGGTCTACTACCTAGATGTCACTCTATTTCTTCCCACATTCATTGGCATAATGGCCATACTTCTTACAGTAATGACATTGGACTTGGGATTTATCATACTTTTGTCCATGTACTTGATTTTTTCCACCTTGTTGTTTGTTTCCTTGGCCTTGGTTCTGATTTTCATTGATGCTTCTTCCACTTGTATTTGCAGGGTTGTTTCTTCCTCCTCTATTTCGGCTTCTATCTCTTCATTTTCCTCTATAGTTTCCTCTTCCTTGACCTCTTCCTCTTCCAAAATACATTTGGGTCATGAAGGCATGCTCCAGAGATGAGTTTTTTGTTCTACCCAATCTTTGTTCATGTGTTATCAATGATGCATGAATCTCATCAACTGTAAAATTTGAGAGATATTTTGTCTCTTCAATGGTTGTTACTATCACATCAAATATTGAGGGTAAGCTCCTCAATAATTTCTCCATTATTCTTCTATCTTCTATTGTCTCTCCATGAGATCTCATTTGGGTGACCAATCCAATCAACAAAGTGAAGAATGAGTCTATTGTATCATACTCCTTCATGTAATGACCTCAAAATATCTTCTCATTGATTGAAGCTTTGTTGTTTTTACCTTCTCCATTCCTTAATAGGCTATCTGGAGAGTATCACATGCATACTTGGACCTCTTTGCTGCTGCAATCCTTGGAAATACAGTTTCATGCATTGCTTGATAAATATAGAAGAGAGATTTTGAGTCCTTCTTCCTATTACTCTTCAGAAAATCCTTCTCTGCCCATGTTAAGACATTAAATGCTTGTTCATCTAATAGTTCTTCAAAACCATCTTCAAATAGCATAAATCTTGAGAGGAAAACAGGGCTCTCATTGTGATTTCCCAATATTCATAGTTCTTCCCATTGAACTGTGGGAGTTGAGTATTTCCCATACTCGTGTTTGTGCTGCCTCTTGCCATGGCTAGATTTCTGAACTATGCAATAAAAACTTGACTTTGTTTCAAAACAAATTGTCTCTCTGCTGAGAGATAAACTCTGTCTATAAAAAAATCTTGAGACTTCTTCTTTTACAGTTCTTTGGACTGTAATCTTCAAGAAAAAAAAAACTATGTTTTGTAAATATGTTGTTTTACTGAGCCTTCACACTGCTGGAGAAAAGCTGCAACAACTCTTTCTTCTTCCTTCATCTTCTTTGGAAAATGCAAAGAGCCTGTACTAGCTCTGATACCATGTTGAAATTTATAAGTATTTCAAACACACAAATTGAGGAAAACACTTTCCCCCTTCAAACACGGAGACTTAAAAAAAAAATTAGACAGAGATGACATAAAACTGAGCTATTTTCATTAAACTTAAAAAAAAACTATTAAACTATTGCCTTAGAACTGTTTTTCTACCTTTCAAAATTGTTTCATGTTGCTACAAGACATAGGTCCATTTTCTCTCTTACACTCTCAGCATATATTCAAAACACAGCCACACACTTTCTGCTCTCTATTTTTCACACACAGAGTCTCACTGCTCTCTATTTTTTTAATTCACAGTCACACTCTGTTTTTACCTTTGGGCATATTACATACATTACACTCTGTCTTTTTTTTAATACACAGTCTTTTTTTTTTTTACTGCCTTCCGAAATTTTTACATTACTATGCACATAATCCTCTTTAAGAAAAACAAATACTACACGCTGATATTTTATATATATATTATAAATCTTATATGTATTCCTAAGTTTAAAACTTAAACTTCATCAAAAATTATGTTTTCGCATTTAAAACAAATACAACACTAACCTTAAGTCTTAAAATCTAAAACATTGATACAAAATTTTTTTCGTAGATCTCAAGAAATAAGACAAAATTTATTTCAATAAACTATTGCATCCATTTTGACGGATGCTGATTGGACCTTGAGTTTGTGCGATAGCCATGCGATTGGCTGATGGTGGGCCCCCGACAGACTTCAAACAAAGATCAACTGCATTTCATAATTCATTATCGCATCCATTTCTGGCTGGTGTAACGTCAACTCCAGGATTTGCGATAGCTATTTGATTGGTCCACGCAGTTGTGACATGGTGTGTGGGTCCATCGTCTATCGCATTGGTAAAGGGCTTTGGTGATAAGGTTTATATGCAGGTTGGTGTAGAGTTTTATTGGCGGCATGGCGTGATTTAAAATAGGGTTGCGTGGTGTGTGAACCACATATTTCATTGTAGAGAAAGTCCTATGGCCATAAACAAAAAAAATTGGTTTACAGGTGGCTTCAATGCGACGTAGCGTGCAAACAAGAAAAACCACTGTTGCATTTTGTCCTTCCGCTCTTCCTGTTGTTCTGATTAATTTCAACAATGTTTCTATGTCATCTGAAAATAACCATTTTTATATTACTTATTGAAAGTCTTAGTGCAATTTGAATTTCCCATATATATACTAAATAAAATTTTATTGAATGATTGTTGCATATATCCTTTCAGGTGCGTATGCAGAAAAAAGTGTTTTCAACTATTCTTAGTGAGTTTTTATATGATTTTGTTTTATTCTTCTAATATTTCAAGTAGCTCACAACCTCGCACCTCTATTATTGATATTTAAATTGACTGAGTTTGAAATTAAATTTGACATTCTTATGTGTTTTGGAATTTTCTTGTTTCCAGAAGGATATTATAGATTTCACTTCTTTTGTTTGTGGATAGATGTTTTTTGGTCATTTGTTCCTTTTTGTTGGTTTAGTTTAAATTAGGAATATATATGGTTGAATCTTTTGCAACATTTTTCTTTGCCTTTTTGTGTAGGATATTGCATTTTTTGACATAGAGACAGTTGGTGTATTGACAAATAGGTTAGGATCAGATTTCCAAAAGGTTTCTCATGTTATTGGGAATGATTTTAATATAAGTTCCGTAATGGACTTCAGATGAGATTTATCTATGGTGGTATTTGTTTTCCTTAGGATGTTGGATTTCGAAATGGGAGGTCTAAGTGGATATTTTACTTACACTCGTGTGGACTCTGTTGTCTTTACCTTTGTCTTCGTTGTGGGATAAACATAACCCCAGATTGTCTCTTGATTTCAATCTACTGCTAAAGCTATTGGATTAATAGGTGCTTTGCAAAGCAAGCAACTGAGCAAGAAAAACTGTAGATTGAAAAAATAGTGTATGCCCCTAGAGAATCTACACTTGGTGGTTATGGATCTTTATCTCGCATGGAATCAAGATTCACAACTTTATTGGTGTGATGAATCAACCTAGGCTATTAGATCTCGAACAACTAATTTTTCATTTGGATCATGATCCGAAGCTGCGCCTGGAATTGGAACGAACTCTCTAACATGGAAGGATGCAAGTGGATCTGCGACTCACACATTTATAAGGTCAATGTCAATCGAATAAATGGGTGCTTTGTGGTAAACTTGCGCTCCTCTGAGCTCTTGATCTTGATTTGATGGATATGATGAAATAATACGCACTGAATGTGCACTCATTATGCATCTACATCTTTCACAACCTCCTAATTGGTCATGGTTGGTGAGCCCACCTCATGAACAGTTGGACTATTTGTTCACACTACTACACTAAGGGTATTTTTAAGACATTTTTTTAAGACAAAAGAAATATTTTCTTTTAAAAAGTCACTTTTTATTTTAGTTATTTTATATTAAAATTTAATATCAATTGAATTGTCTTAAATATAAAATTTAAGACAAAAACAGTGTGAGACAAAAATAGTTTGAGAAAAAGCTTTATATTTAAGATAAAAACAATTTGAGACAAAAATATTTAAGACAAAAAAAAAATGACAAAAAAATTTAAGAAAAACTTTATATTTAAGACAAAAATAGCTTGAGACAAAAATATTTTAAGACAACTTTATATTTAAGACAAAAGTAGTTTGAGACAATAATATTTTAATACAAAAGAAATTTGAGACAAAATTATTTTAAGACAAAATTTTAGATTTAAGACAAAAGCACTTTGAGACAAAAATATTTAAGACAAAACTTTATTTTTAAGACAATGGCTACTTAAGAAAATGACAATTAAGACGAAACCCATTTAAGATAGTTAGCAATTAAGACAAAATCATTAGCATTAGGAAGTTTTCATTGAAATATCCATGACTGGATAGTGGAAAATTATATTTTTTATTTTTGAAAGAAGATATTCAAACCACATGAAATTCAATCATGTCATATTTATTTATTTCAAATTATATATATATTTTTTTCATTAAACCACATTCTAAAAATATAATAAATAAATAGATAAAAAAATAGTATTTTTTGGTTGGCCACTCAAGGGGATTTGAACTTTGAATCTCATGTTTTAACATAATAGTTCATAGCAAGGTGATTGTCAATTGAGTTACATTCCATGAACTAAAATTGTTTATTTTTTTAAATATGTGAAAAAAATTAAACTAGCAATTGCACCAAATGTTGCAAAGGAAACGTCATAAGGCATGAAATAGAGAATAATCCTAACATATAAGAAATCATTGAGTGATAAAAATTAGTACAAACAAAACACCATTCAAGAAAATATTCAATGAAGAAGGCTCGTTAGGTACAAGGGATGAAAATTTGGTTTTCAAATAGTAAATTAGCATTTGACATTCACCTATGAAACATCAGATTATTCGAAAAATGTTATGGGCACAATAACATAAATAGATTGTTGGGGGTATAGAAATGATGCAGTTGAGTGATTTGTTGAGCAAGTATTGACTGATGAAGGAGAAGGCAATGGTCCTTGAGGGAGACAAGTTTTCAGCTTCATGAGTAGGGGTTGTAGTTAACTTAAATTTTGTGAGTTGCCTTTTTTTTGGGTGTGCCACAACCTTTATCTTTCTGATAGTTCATCAATTGGCTACTTGAATGCCTCCTCGGAGAGCTTATCTGCTAGTTGATTGAGCTCATGATAAATGTGGGTGAAGGATGACCATTCTAGCTCCTGAATGCGTGGCCAAATTTGAGACATTAGGGATTGAAGCCGCATATTCTAACTATAAAACTTGCATTAGCCTAGTCAACAACTATTTGAGATTCCTGTCTCTTACAACCTATTCAAACCACAAGAACTTTCCAAATAAAGAAAAACAAATAATTTTGAGAACTCGACCTTTAAATTGGAATGAGGAGCCGGAGATATCTGATATGAATGAATTGAAATGAATTTATATACAAAACACAGTGAAGAGAAAGAATAATTAGCATATAAGGAGAAACATACTTTTTTAATGAGATGACCTGGATATTCTTTGATAATTTGAGTGGGTTTTCCTTCAAAATTCCTGCAAGATATGTTTCTGGTCAGATGTACGAAAAAAAATGAGACATTATAGCTACGTAACTTGATCTTGCAGGAAAAATGAATTTCTTCACCCAGAAAACTTTATTATGAATACCATTTTCATGTGATCTCAAGACGTGCGTAAAAGTGCATTATATAAGAAAATAAAAATGTGCATGAAATTCCCATGAAAGTGAGTGCATCGATCGATTTTAAGTTTGTTGTTCCATGTTGGTCTCTCTACTATAGAGTTGTGGGATAGTTGTATCATGTGACTAAACCATATTCAATAAATAATCTTGCACTTACCCTAATATTTGAGGAGTAATGCATTTTTATATGCGACTGTATGGTCTGCGATCTCCTAATTGTGAACTATGTATAACATATCTAATTGGATGTTAGAAAAAAATTTCCATAGGTATAACATACCCAATTTTCACCCTCTGAGGGTTGTCTTGCTCATGATCACAGATAACTTCTGATGACTACTATAATCAGGCCACTTGAAATGCTTCTTCTAGAGTTTAAAGGAAACCCCTCCTTGAAGAAAAAATAAATAAATAAAATAAGAAAAAATGTTGTAACAATTTAGTTAGACAACAACTAAAAACCCTCTTGAGGTGGAAAATTCTAGCCCAATTGAAAGAAGCGAGACAACTCAAGGTATTACAGAGATAAATCAGGACAATTGTGCAACTTTTTCAAGGATGCAACAAGAAATTTTTCTCTACAGAATAAGCAAATATTTGCAAATGAGAAGATACCACAGTAAGCATGCATAAGAAGAAGAACCAAATAAATCAAATTCAATAAAGGAAGCACAACCACCACTCCAAACTCACTTCTCTAAAACACATACAACCACAATAAATCCCACTGAAGCTTACAAATTTATCAAACCCTAACTTACTGACCAAATCAACAAGGCAACATGCTACAATTTCTTGAGTCACCCCCAAATCAATTAGTAACTATTGCATAAATGTACATTTGTTTGTAATTTATTTAAAATGTTGAAATTTTCTCAAGAGCGTATAGAATATATCTAAGAGTTAAAAAAATGGAAATTTTGCCTACCTCCACAAGGTATCATCACACCTGGATAGGTGACAACATACAAATCTAAATATTCTACCTCTAAGTCTCAATGGCACTTCAACATGTCAATAACATATTTGCAGCAATTCTTAATGAGTTTTGTCTATTGGTTAAAGAGATGTACATCCATCCATCCAAAAGTAAACATCTCAATCAATCCAACACCATAAATTGTGCTAAATAGTCATCATGTTATTTCAAATATTACAATATGGTCTTATATTAGCTCATATATTCCTTGAATATTTGAAATCCAAACTGTCTTAGCACAATAGACCAGAAAGATCAGTACTCTGAAAGACAAAAAAAGACAACAAAATAAAATATCAACTTTAACTCTAATCCAGACACTTCATTCTTAGAAACATGATATATAATGAAGATGATATGTGGAAAAAAAGGCTTCATATATTGTCTATCACATGTCAAACCGAGTGAAAAAACACATGCCTAGAACACATTAGAAATAGGGTTCATAGATCGACTTGTATTCTATGGTTTCAAGCCCTTCTTATCTCCTTCAAGGGGGTTTCTTGAGGTCTTGAAAAAGACTTCCTTTTTCTAACCAAATGGATTGTTTCTTTCACATATGTATGGAAATTTAATTTCCAAATCATATTGTAACAGATTCATAAGGTGATATTATTGGTATTAACTACACCTTATTTGGAGACATCATTTTTATTGTAGGGGTTGGAACCTTTCTATTGGATGTGGTTAGTGATGTGAAGACTAATCAACCTCTAGTAAAGATTCATACTAACTCTAACAAGCTTATGGATGCTTTTTTACAAAGGGAGACCCCTCTAATCTTAACTCATTGGATTCTTTGTTTGTTCATGCTAATTACTGTTCTCAACTTTACTTCTCCAAGGGGTTGAGACTGTTTGCTTCATTTATTTTACATGGCCCAGTGAAAGAAGAAGAATGGAGATTGTCTCCACATCTTTTCCATTCCACTAAGTTACAGATAAAAAGAGTCAAATTGTATAGCCAATAGACTAATAGCCTCTTGATACACCTTTAGTGAGCTATGCATAGCTCTCACCTATCACTGTAGCTCACTGAAATGACATCTAATATCTCCAAGACACCATTATAAATGGAGTAGTAGTGAAGTTGTTGTTAAATTATCACCTCCAAATGTTCAATTCTCATGATTTTTGGGGGAGGGAGATCTTTCAGTGTATTGAACAGGGAAAGGGGACATAAGGGTAGCATGGATGGGTATAAGTGAGAGGTTCGAGCATGGTTTACTAAGATTTATAATCCTAACATTAGAGAATGAGAAGGAGCCTTAGAGCCTTATGACATAGGGGCTAGGGGACCTATAGGTAAGGAAATGACATAAATTGATATGGGAACCCCCAATAGTTGTGACAAGCGGATTAGGGGCCACATTATCACAACCCATACACACTTAACCCATAACCACTAAAGTCCCTATCCCTTTAACCCAAAAGCCACAATCCCTTAACCCCTACACCCATAACTCATAAAAGATTAACCCCGTGATCCCTTAAACCTAAAGCCACTAACCCCTTAACCCCTAACCTCTAACAAGTTAACCCCGTGATCCCTTAAACCTAAAGCCACTAACCCCTTAACCCCTAACCTCTAACTTCAAATCCTTGAACCCCATAAACCCTAATCCCATATTGTCTTAAACCTTGACCCTGAACCCATAACCCCTAACCCCTAAACCCATTAACCCCTAACCCCTTAACCCACTGACACCTAAATACCATAACCCTTAGGCACTTAACCCCTAAATCTCCTGACATGTAAGCCCTTGATGGTTAATATTTAACCCCTAAATCCCTTAACCACTAAGACATTAACCTATAAACCTTAAGCCCCATATACCTCAACCCCCTAACCTCTAAACCCCATAAGCCCTAACCCTTTACCCTTTACCCTTAACCCCTTGCTCCTAAACCCTTAAACCCCTTAACTCCTAGAACACCTTATCCTTTCTCCCAAACCATAGGTGCTCCAACACTAATATTCTTGGGTGTATTATGTTTTTTCCTGCTAACCGCTCCAAATACAACCTATAAGAACTAGTAGGGTCCAAGGAAAAGAGTTACAAGTTCCCCCAAATCCGATCTACATTTTATGGACAATCACATTTCCCCCAAATGTCCTACACATATTTTCCTTGGTGTATTGGAGTTTGAAAAATACATAGGATTCCACAAGTAATTCTAATCATAAGACTCAAATTTCCTAATGACTAGGAGGCCTTAAAAATAAAACAAAATCTTAACTTATGCCTAAAATTACTAAACTTTCCTATCCCAAATATGAAATTAGAAATTCTACAAAATTATAGGGCAACAAGGAAACCAACCATTAGGGGAATTTTGAGGTCTAAAATGGGCCTCCTAAAAAATATGTGCAACCAAAATAAGCTTTATAAGAACCAATAGGATTCAAGATGATGATGTCAACCATGGGGGATGATTCACCATTTTTTAAGTAAAAGGGTAAAAAGATTAAAAAATAATAAAATAATAAAACTACTTTTTCAACTCGTATTTTCAATTTATCTCCCAAATTTTTTACTCAAATTTCGAGTGGGAGTACTTGTTGGATGCAAAATTTAATTCCTCATCCAAGGAGTACCCATGTTGCATACTTTCGATGGACCCTGCTACGTGAAAAATGAGAAATACATGAAAAAATGTGATTGCAATCACGTTTTTTATGTATTTCTCATGTTCCGTGTAGTAGGGTCATCCAAAGTATGCAACATGGGTACTCCTTGGGTGAGGAATTAAATTTTGCATCCAACGATTACTCTCACTTGAAATTTTATTAAAAACTTTGGGAGATAAGTTTAAAATATGAGTTGAAAAAGTAGTTTTTTCTTATTTCCCTCTAAAATTTGATGATGTCATCAAAGCTTATTTTATGATTTCCACTATTATTTTATAATTTCCTTAGGAGGCCCATTTTAGACCTCAAAATTCCCCTAATGTTCCTTTTCTATAAATATCTAAGACCTTCTAGAGGACAAATACAAATTTTGAAATAAATTGTTGAAATTATGCTCTTACATCAATAGCTACCAATGTATCCTTGTAGTCCACCCCCTTTAACAATAGTAATGCTAATGTCCTTTACCTAGAAGGAACTCCTTACATAATTATCTCTTAGATACTACCAAGCATGAAATTTTTTATTCAAATGGATGTTCACTCTACAATATTCTATCCTCGTGGCCCAATATAAGGCATCCCTCTATGTCACCCACGACTATTACATTAATGATACACTATTAAAGAGAAACAAACTTTTAATGGATCATTATTTGTGTTGAGTTTCATGGAGAGTATAGGAGAGTTTTTTTTATCAAGTTTTGTAATTTTTCATCATACTCGTGAGAACTTTCTCCAACCATTTTCTTAATCTCCTTCAGCTTAGCCATTTTTTGATGTTCAATGTTTAGCCTCTATAACTTAGATATAAATATCGCCTTTAATTCGTCTAAGGCCTTAGCTACACGCTCGGGATAAATATATATTAACTTCATGCACCATTAGAGAAGCTTCCCCCACAATGTGGTTAGGAACTTTATCAACTTAGAAACTAGCACTGCAATCCTTTTCACCCTCCAAATAAATCCACATAAGAATCGATGCAGTTTTTCATCACCATCACCTTTCATAAAGTTCTTGGAACTACTATAACCATATCGTTGGTTGGGTTGTTCACCAAGATAAAAACTTATGGACATGTTTGAATAATTAGGCCTACTTCCCCACTTGAACTAAAATTCAAACATAACATGTGCCACTTCTACGTGTATTCCCACCTTCATTTTGTTTTCACTACTACTATATCCCAAACTACTAATAAAATGTGCTTTCAAGTCAAAAGTACAATAAAAATTTGGGATTACCTCTAGGATTTTAAAATTCATAGTGTGGTTGGTTTGGATTGGATCAACTTTTCTTAGGATATATCATGTCTATTACTTGACCTTCCTCTAGCTCAAACAATTAGAACACATCATAAGTGTTTCTTCCTCTTCTTTCTTTGTGATGATATCTCTCTCCATAGGCTAATAAATACCTTACAAACTAATGCTTCCTTTTAGACAATCATGATCCATCTAACTGAACGTGCTCACCTCCTTCTGCCATCACTTCTTTTTTCTCTTCCAAATTTCTAGACATATTATCCCCACCTATTTTTCTCTCCAAGCTCTTTCCAATTATTAAATCCCCTTATTTGAAAAAATGATTGGTATTATCTTGAAACCTTTGACACCTTTTGAACCCTTTTACTTGTGCCTCTATGTTTCCATCCTCACTAATACCCATTTTCATTACCAAAGTATTGTGATGAATCTTCTTCGTTCTATTCATCCCCCACTTCTTAATTATTGCATTTTGATTAAAATATTATATTCCCCTCTTTAATATATGTGATTCCTCCATGGCACCTTATCCCCTTAGTTATTCAATATCATTCAATCCATTCTAGGTCACCTTCAAGCATTGGTTCTTACACTTCCATGGTTGGAGAACTAAAAAAACAAATAATTTGCGTACATGAAATAACAATGCTCAAAGAGTCAAGAACTGGTAACTTTTCCTTATGATAATATATTTATGCATGGGTTTTATCATGCCAATCAATAATTTGGTTAAATATCAATAATGCTAACAAAATTCCTTCTAAACAATAACAAACAGAAGAAATTACATACCAAGCCAATATAGATTTGCCACTTGACCTTCCATATAGGCCAAAAATAACAATCATATTTTTTTAATGGGCAAAAGCTATAAGAAATTACTATCCCTCATGCAAGTGAATAGGAGGAAAATACCAAAGATAAAATATATCGGAAATTTTTTTTTTGGGTTTTTTTGTTTTCATTTTATTTTCCTTTTTCTTTTGTATGGAAGGTGATAATACGACTTTTTCATCACCGTATTCCTGCTTGACCCATCTCTCGATCCAGATCGAAATTCAATGTTTTCCCTAGACACTGCCAATGAATAATCCTCATTTCTCTATGTATCATTCAACCAAGACTTCTGTTGTTTTTCTTGTGGCTCAGAGTAGAGTAAGGAAGAATGGTGAGTTGTATTTCATGTCTAGTCCCCTGACAGTGAGTGTGACTGGTACCATGGGATTCCAATAAAATATCCACTATGTAAATCTAAGGAGAGATTTATAGGAAAATTTAAATGACAAAGTGGAGGGGTCTGTCCTCCAAAGTAAAATCTAAAGTTAAATTTTCAGAAAAATATATGAAACTCAGAGCACTTCTCCAAATTTTGGTGGGATTTGACCCACGTTAAAGAGAATATACGGAAAATTTTAGATTTGAGATCTATAGTTTGTAAAATTTATGCAAACATGTCATATTTTGAGAAGATGCTTAAATCTCTCTTGAAATCCTATAAATAAGGAAAATGTATCTTCATTTGGGCATTTGAGTCTAGGTTGTTATTATGAGCTCTCTCTCTCTCTCTCTAAATATTTGTGTCATTAGGTCTTTAGGCCGAGTTAGACAAGCCTACACATGTGTATTTTGATGCATATGTGAACCTAAAGTGGTGGGATTCTGAGGACATCTGCAACATCGACACTGGAGCAGAATGCTGCACCTCATCCCATCGTTACACCACATGTGATTTCTCTCTTGTAATTTCTTCTCACACGCCTGCGATTCTCACCCTTAATGACTCTAAGACGTTTTCCAAAGTCCCTCTAGGACGGTTGCCCAACCCATAAAACTAACCGGTTCTAGATGTTGGGTGATCTTTATATTAAGGAAAGTGATTCTTCTTCTAGTTTCATAGCAATAAATGAAGTCATGATTAGGTATCGTGCACTCCTGAGCCATTGATGATGATTTTTCGAGAAGTTGTCCAACATTTTTAGCCAATCATTGACAACCGACTCCTTCATATTACTATCACTTTGAGTTGAAATGGGAATTTATCTCAACCTATTCAATGCTCGACAATACTTCTTAATCTGGTACATAATAGGCTCAATTTTCATTACCAGATCTCTTAGAGAATTCAACCCCTCCTTGCAGCAAAGTGAACTTATAACATGATGGAAAATTTGGTGGATGAAAATGTCAATGCTCACACCAATAAATCTAGAGATGAAGCCAGTATCATGATGCCACATTACACACAAACACACATAGATCATTATTCAAGAGCTATCATACTCCTCATTTCATATTTTCATTATTATCGTCGGCCCACCTAGAATATGAAAGGTGGAAAATTGTGGTGTTTATCGGTCATTCCATTTGAGGGGGTATTGTTTCTTTAGCCATGATATGCATTTTGTATAAGCATCTGCATCCAAGAAAGCCTAACTATATTGTATGCATCTGATTTGGCTTCACTTTCATTAGTGACATAATTCTGGCACAAGGAGTTCACTGTAGTAGGTGGGCAAAGAAGTTTTTCCATGTTGTTTTAGGATGTTATGTCTTCTCTTGAATATTATTGGCCCCTTCTGTATCTATGTGTAACCACTTAAAGTCATTTCTTCCCTACTAGAAATCCACGGGGAGTAGAAGGTATTTCATGGATTCCACTTATTGTAGGTGCGTATCTAGTTGGGTCAATGTTCAGGTTATAATGTGGCAAAGAACATGCTGATGGATGAGGGATTTGGCATTTTTTACAAGGTTAGCTTAAATTTTAAGTTAATATATGGCGCTTGCTTATTTTTCTGTAATATTCCCAACTAGCCACTGCTAGTTGGAATATTATACTTGCTCCATTTTTGTAGTAGAAGAGTAGAAAGGCAATAAAATAAATCCCAGTGTGAAAAGGGATCAAGTTAGGAGGAAAAATAAAGCCACTTTGGTGTGAAAGAGGACAATTCCAATGAACTAGATCCAATTTACCAAGTCAACAGCGCTGCTACAAGAGGGAAACCAACAAGGACAACGCACTTTTGAAAGGGGAATCTTCTCTAGGAAGTCACCTCACCAATGAGTGGGGCCCGGGGTGAGAAAGCTCACCAAGGGTAATAAGGAGGTGATAGCAGCAAGGAAGGAATTTAGTATTCATCTTTGTTTATTCTTTTGACTGATTGCAAGCTTGAGTTGTTTAGCTGTAGTTGCAACACTGTTTAATGCAAAGAATTCTCATGCGGGAATTCCATCTTCACCTTTGGTCTAGCTGGTTGGGAGATCAAAAGGGAAGGTCCCGAGCTTATTTTCCATCATTTAACTTGAGGACATCCATTTTGTATCATCTACAACATAGTCACTCCCAGTAACTGCATCTTTTTTGTAGCTGCAGCAGTTGCAGGGTTAAACCCTTCTATTTTGTGCTTGTTTTGGAGGAGGAGGTGTTTATTTCACTCCGTAAAGCCTATCAAAGAGGGCCTTGGACCATTTTTTGTATTTTTCATCTATTTCAGATCATATTCAATCTTTTATAATACATATTTGTAGTGGAATGTGTTATTTTCTGCAATGTTGCATTTTACATTGATATTTTTCCGGAAACCCTTGCCGGGGTGTTCTAATGTGCTTGTAAAAGAGGTTAAGCCTCCCATTTCTGATTCTATGATCAATGAAAGCTCTAGATATTTATTGAATCATATTTTTCTATAGATTCCCTAATAAAAATCATGCTATTGCAATCTCTATAAATTCTATTTTATGGAGTGATGGGATTAGGGTGCTTTTGAGCATATATAAGCTAGGGATATATGTTTAGTGTAGCTAGAATGATTTTTTTTCTGATGCCATTTCATATTTAAGCTACATACAGCATATATAAGAGGATCCAAGTCCTATTATGTGTTTATGTTGCATTTTTTTACTTATACAACATCCTCATTGAAGATATTACAAAAATTCCTCAAAAGGAATATTGCAGTGGTATCAGAGCTCTGCTCTTGGCTAAGCTTGTTGGGATAATATATATTCTTCATGGAGGAGGAATATATTTTGAATCTTCTACTTTAGACTCTACATAAAATTTCAAGGGACCTCAAGGAGATGAGACATGAAGGGGATTCTATAGGGTTTTTCCATGAGGCAAGCACCAGAACTTCAAATGGCATGGGGCATTCAGCTGCACCACAACGCTCTAACATGACTTCATTTCTAACTAGGAGATAAGGAGAGAACTGTGGGAGAGTATTTTTAATAATATGAACTCCAATCTCAAAGGTTCAAAGAGCACTTGAGCTTTCAGGAATTTTTCCGGATCAAAGATGGAAGGAGGATTAATCCTCATCAAAAGGAGGAGAAATTGATGTAGGGATCAGCCCTACAACACAGTATGGTAGGGTTTTTCTTTCCCACATTTGATGCGACACCTAAGTGTACAGCCAAGGCTTGGGTGGAGAAGCTGGACACATACTTCCAACTCAACAAGGTTTCTGAAATAGAAGCTATCAAGATAGTTATGCTGCACCTAGAAGGGGAAGCTCAAGAATGGTGGTTTCATGGACTGACCACACTTGGGCATCATCAAATCACTTCATACTCAGATTTCACCAAGAAGCTAGTGGAGATATTTGATCCAAGAGATCCGGAAGCCCATTTTGTCATGTTAACCAAGCTCAAACAGGAGTGAGATCTTGAGGATTATATTGCTGAGTATTTGCAGCTTTCAGTGATGGTATCCAACCTCACTATGAGCAGGAAGGTATGCATGTTTATTAATGGGGTTTCTGAACCATTTCATGGGTTGGTCAAATCCACTAAACCAACCACACTCCTTGAATCTGTGGAGAAAGCTATAGACCTACAACACATCTTGCCCAGGGAAAGAACATTATTGCAGCAGGAGGCCTACTCAGGACCAAAGAAGACAATCGATGTTCGTGATTTGGAAGGAGAATGTGTTGCAGGGAGGACACATCATATCAAGACCTTCTCCAAGAAGGATGTTAGTGTTGTACCATCCATATAGGACTTTGCTCCAAGACGGGGAGCTATTGCAGCATTAAGAGGGGTCCCAAAATATCTGACTTTGAGGGTGAGAGGTACTGTAATGGGGAAAAGAGTCTCTGTGCTAATAGATAGTGGGGCCACTCATAATTTTATTGATGCACAACTGGTACAAAGGAGAGGGATCCACATGGAGGAGTTTGAGGGATTCTCAATTTTGGTCCCAGGAGCTATGACCCTGTAGTGTGCCAAGTATGTTCCAACACTAACCATTACCATGGGGACCTACACCTTGATAGACCACTTCTTTGTGGTAGACATTCCAGACACCAATATCATATTGGGAGTCTAGTGGTTGATCACTCTTGGGAGAGTTACCACTAATTGGAGAATTTTGGAGATGGAATGGACAGAAGGGAAGGATGGTAAGTATCAGAAGATCAAGGGTATAAAAACATACCCCCCTCAGGTTGTTTTAGCACATAGGATGGAGGAAACTCTGCATAGAGGGGATGTTGAATGGGCAGTGGAGCAGCATATATCAGAAGTAAGGGGCAAGGATTCACCATTGCATCCAAATGTTCAGTCTCTTTTGGACCGGTATTCTACAGTATTTGGAGATATCCCACCCGGGAGACCTCCTAACTGAGGGTTTGAACACACTATTGAGTTGGAACAAGGGATCCAAACAGTAATCACCACTCCTTATAGGCACCCCAAGGCTTATAGGGACGAAATTGAGAAGGCCATCCAAGAGCTACTAGCTCTAGGACACATCTGGCCTAGTAATAGTCCTTTTGCTTCTACAGTGGTCTTGGTAAAGAAGAAGGATGGCACATTGAAGATGTGCATTGATTATAGAGCCTTGAACAAGAATGCCATGAAGAACAGGCACCCTATACCTAGGATCGATGAACTCATGGATGAGTTGAGGGGTACTAAATACTTCTCCAAGATTTATTTGAGATCCGGGTATCATCAAATCAACGTGAGGGATCAAGATATCCCCAAGATAGTATTCGAATGTCACTATGGGCACTTTGAGTTTCTGGTGATGCCCTTTGGATTGACCAATGCCCCAGGAACTTTCCAATCTTGCATGAACCACATTTTCTGTGGTCATTTGAGAAAGTTTGTGTTGGTATTCTTTGATGATGTTCTTATCTTTAGCCTCACTTGGGAGGAGCACTTGCAGCATATTGAGATAGTTTTACATATCCTTGAGGAGAAGCAATTCTATGCCAAGCTCTCCAAATGTGAATTTGGCCTCACAGAGATGTTGTATTTAGGGCACATCATAGGGGTGGATGGAGTGAGGGTACATGAGGAGAAGATCCAAGCTATAAGAGATTGGCCTGAGCCCAGGAATGCCATAGAACTCAGGGGATTTGTGGGCATATGCACTTATTATCAAAAAAATTTGAAAGGATTTTCACAGCTAGCAGCACCACTCACGGACTTGAAAAAGAAGGGAGCTTTCCATGGGACACCTACAGCGTAGAGGGCTTTTGATAAGCTTAAGGAGGTAATGAGTAGTTGTCCTGTTTTATTTTTGCCTGACTTTTCTCAACCTTTTGCTCTAGAATGTGATGCATCAGGTGAAGGGATTGGAGCATTCTTGATGGAAGGTGGGAATCCTATAGCCTTTGAGAGCAGGTTGCTACTCCCTCATGAGATTTTATACCCCATATATGATAAAGAGATGTTGGCTATCATGCATGCATTAGCCAAATTCTGGAAATACTTGGTGGGGAATAAGTTCAAGGTGAAGACTGGCCATAAGAGTCTTAGATTCTTCCTTGAACATAAAAAACTCCAGGAGAGACAACAGAAGTGGGTGAGAAAAATCCAAGCTTATGATTTTGACATAGAGTATGTCAAGGGGAAGATTAATGTAGTAGCTGATGCACTATCCAAGAGGCCTTCAGTGCTATCTTTGAGGGGCATGGACACAGATTGGAAAGCTAAAATTTTAGTTGAGTATTCAAAAGATGAATTTTCATGTGAAATACTTGATGGGGTGGTATCATATGAGAGGTTTTGTAATGTTCCAAATCTGGAACAACTCATGAATCATGCATGAAAAACTCATTTCCAGCAACAAATGCAATAAAAAAGTAAAATGGACTCTTGGATCCCATAGATTAGTCAATATACATTCTAAATCAAATATTATAGCTGAAACAAATAAAACTAGATGGGTTAAACAAATCTCCCACACCTAGGATGGCCAAAAAGTGCTAAAACCCCAAGACTACAGAATGTCGGAGCAGCTCCTCAAGGGACTGCGTAGTCTAAGAGAGGGTTTACACATAAAATCATAGGATAAAAATAGATATACTCATGTATTTATAAATAATTTTGAAGAACATAGATCTAGTCTCCTAATACAAAATACAAGATAACCTGGCAAGGGTTTCTTGTCAAACACTCTGCATACAAAATGGGAGATTCAGTAATTTACTGAATAACCATTACAAAACTGAAGTACATGAGTGTAGAAGGCTAAAATATGTCTTATATACTATATATCCCTCAAGTTCTTCCTCCCATTAAAGGATGAACCTCTCAATCACAAGGAAACACTACAATGGAGCCACCAAACCATGCAATGAACACTGCCTCCAAAATAACACATTCCCTAGCAGAAACAGCTCTGGGAATGTATGGGAAATTTTTGGTCTAATACCACAGATCTGAAATAAGCTCTAAAGCTCTCCAAAAATATCTCTCAAGTGAAGGAAACCTTCCTTCAATGAGAAACTAGCTCAAAAGCCGGGATTCCAATCCCTTTCACTGCTGCACCCAGCAACACTACAAAATATCCGGCAAAGTTGTGCTGATGAAGATGGTTGAAGCTTGGCCTGAAAACCTGATGTGTAATGATGAATTAAAACTCTCCCAATGAGTCTCCTCAAAGGAAAGAGGTGGGATTCGCGCCTGGGAACACCCAGTGCTAAACAACACTACAGCTTTGCTAAGCATCAAAGCAGCAACAATTCTTGGCAGAAAAGAATAATAATCTACAAAATGAAGAATAATGCTTCCATATTATTCCTTATATAAGACATGATTTTTCTTTCCCTTGGCCCCACTCAATTAGATTACTTCTAACCCAAGTTACATCTCCCTCCAAAATTGCGTTATTCATCCTTGGATTCCTCCTCCATTAAAACTGTGTTGTTGACTTAGTCAAAGCAGCTTGAATTTAACCCTGTTCACACATGGAGGTGTATTATTGAGCTAGAAAGAGTGTCCCCCTTTCACATTTGGAGTATTTTATTCCTCCTTAGGAGACTTATGGGCTTTTCTTCCAATTTATTCATCGACTAGAGCTGCTGCTAACTCTAATGTTCCATTTAGCTTGGAGGCTAAAATTTTGGAACATTATAGTCCTCCCCTCCAAAATATTTGTTTTTCTTCAAGAAAATGCATAAGAAGAACAAAATATCTCCCCTTTTCCTCATGTGGCCTCCGTCAATAGCCTCCATCACTGCATCAAGAGAATCTGCAAATATACTATCATCCAATGCTTCCTCCCAAGTGTGCAAAACCAAAGTGTCTACATCAATCAAAGGTGGAAAGTGTGAATGGAAACCTGCTATCTATATCATGGCCTCCATGAAGTAGGAGTTATGATCAACATGGTGAATGAGTTCCTCCCTCACCGATGCTATCATCCAAATGAAGTGAGTCACCATCCAACATGGAAACTCATGAAAAGTCTCCTCCACCTTGTGCTCTTGAAATGTAGGTGGGCTGAATGAATGTACATGATAGGAAAGAGGGCCTATCCCACATTGTCCTCATCTCCACTCATGATAAGTGTAGAGGGCATGCTGATCTTGGGCTGAAACATGATGGCCCTCCAATGGCAAGAAGAAGATTGAGCCTTCAAGGACTCTTCCTCCAAAATCATGAGACATGCCAACCCAAACCATTCCATTCAAGATGAATGGCACATCATCACCACATGGCATCCAAATCAAAAAATGGCTGAAGGTTATGTGAAATTTTGGATGATACATATGGTCTCTCTGATGGATATAGCACAGTTCTTTCAACTGCTATTGTAGAGCATCAAGTGGCAAGTTGTCCTCCCAAGAATTTGCAGCTATGCATGTTAGCTCATCTACTATGAAGTAGTAAGCTACAAGATACACTAGTTGTGCACAATCAAAGCAATAAAACACTTGTCCAAATTCATGTAAGGATGGGTCATCAACATCACAAGATTTGGCCCTAAAGTGACCATGAAACCCATAAATAATCTTGCTCTCATGTGGATCAATGCACTGTTTACATATGGTGAGAAAGTACAAATACTCAATAGAGTAATCAACAAGCACATCAATGTCTTTCTTACCATGCATCATGTGGGAGATGAAAGTGAGGTCCATGTATAAGCTCCCCCATGTGGATCCCCTCAAAAAAATCTAAAAGAAGAAGGGATACATATACTCCTTGGAACACTCCATCAATAAGAATGCACTCCCATGTGACAGCGCTGTAGGCCTTAAGAATAAGGCTCTATGACTCCGCACTTTTACATTCCACATGCCAATGCCATCCACCATCATGTTGCTATGTGAGAAGATATTCTTCCGACATGGAAGTCTCTCATGATCCTCCAATGCTAAAGGGTAGCCTCCTTGCACCATGAATGTGCCTTTCTTCTCTTTAGAAATATCATGAAAAGTATGGGAAAATTTCTGCCCATACTCTCCCAAGTGCAACCATAGCAACAACAACCTTTGCTTCTACGTCCTATCTCCCTCATACAAGCCATAGAGTAAGATCATGATGGTCAACTTGTATGATGTCCCAACAAACCAATCAGCCATGAAGTGCCTCCTCAAGTTCTCCAAGTGGTTCCTCCCACAAGAAGAGAAAAAGTGTGATGTGGCAATCATGGTTTGCCCATGGTTCCTCCTGAAATGTACTACACATAAAGTGGGAAGAATCATGCTCCAAATGGGCATCTCCAATCTCAATCCCACTCTCCAAAGCAATCTCCCCATGAACATATACATATCAGCAACATATGGAAGCAAAGTACAATGAGAACAAGTTTCCAAGTGACAACCAGAGAGTGAATCATGGTCCCTCTCATGGAACCAGTGTAGTGCATCCATGGCCTGCATCAAAATAAGAAATAACAAGTTTTTTTCCAGCCACTTTTTTTCTACCACATTCATCTCATAAGATGAAAACATGAAGTTACAGTATGGTGTCATTGGTGCACACCAAGAGACATATGGCTTCCCCCATAGCTCATCAAAAAGATAGCCAAGATCAATGCTACAAGTAGCTGCAAGTACATCATCATACAATATGCAAGAAGAAATATTTATTCTTGTTAGATCATGCTTCTCAAATAAGGGAAAGAAGTACAATACAAAACATGAAATGGTACCTCCTCCATTATGTACTTGAGGTCTTGAGCTGAAATGACTCAACTAGAAATTTTTCCTCACTCCCAATGAGTAGGAAGGTGGCTGTGACATCCTCTCTATCACCATCCAGGCTATGCATCTCCCCATATGATAATATTTGTCCTGTTGGATGCCCTCCCAAGTGAACTCTTCCATCAAATGAAAATATGCATCAAAGTGCATAGAAGAGAAGTCCTCATGTGCTGCATGTAGAAGCTTCTCCTTGAGAATAGAAGATCGAGTCAAGAAGATCCTGCCATAGGAATAGATGACCATATCATCCACCATGTATCTGTCATCTCCATCTGGGTCATCAATAATCATGCATGCACCAAGATCCTTGGAGTACTCTACCAAAAGCTAAGATATCCAATAAGGATCAATCCTCCTAAAAGACATTACTGGTGATCTGGCATGTAAAGCTCTCTTCATGCTGTTGTCTGCTACATTGACATCCCCCATGCCAAAGTCTTCCTCGAAACTCTTCACCTCTCCAAAATGCAAGAGTGGTGAACCCAAAGACAAGATATCTCTCATCAACTGTAGATCTGGTGGCCTCCTCAGTGGAATGCCTCTATGTAGTGAGACATCAATGTCAAGATTAGACTGTACATATGATTGGGCAGCTTTTCCCTTGCCCTCACTGCGCAAATCAGTTTGCCTCTTCCTTGCATTAGCTTTCTGAACTAGAGAAGGGTGTGTTCCTCTCATCATATGATGTTGCTCTTCATTCCTTCCTTCTCCTCCCAGTTGCAATGCTGCACAATCATGCTACTCACTGATTGTGCTTTGACCTCTATGTATGGCATCCTGGGGAACTTCTTGTAAAGATACAAGAATCCCTCCCGTTGGAGCATGTGCTCCTCCTCCCTCCACATGAGGTACTGGATGTGCTCTAGATGTGACAGCACTGTTGCCCTCTTCTTCTTCATCAATGTGTGTAGGTAACATCTCAATAGTTGGATCCTCTTGTGAAAAAGAGATCCCTATGCCCTCTTGTCCATGAATATGAACTAGAAGCCCTGCATCCGGAAATGTGTAATGCAGGATTTTTGCTTCTCCCATGGTTTTCTGAAGTGGAGTTTCCTTCATCACATGCAAGGGTTTTTTTTTCTCAAGTTTTTCTTGCTCATGTTCCTTAGGTATTTTTTCACCAAACCTTCCCATAAAAGTTTCTATGAATCTTGCATAAGAGGAAGTGTTTGCATTTTTAAAGAACAAGTCTCAAAAATCCACCATGCATGAGCCTTACCTCTAAAATGCAGCGCTGCAACTCTGATAGATTCATCTCCAAAAATATGGTGTAGCTGCAAATAGGAGTCTAGCTCCTTCACCCAAGCTCCAGCTGAACATGTAGGTGATCCAGAAAAAGTAGATAGAAGAAATCTATATGCATCCTGCTGCTTGCTCTTCTCCACCTCGATCTTGAAAAACTCTTAGAAATCAGTATGATCTCTAAACCTCTTAGTTTGAGATTCATACTCTGGCAACAAATCACTAAGAGTTCTCCTCTTAGGCATCTTTCCTCTTCCCATCCATCTCAAGATAGCTCTGGGCACTTGACTGTATTGTGCATCATGGAGTGTAGCTACATGCTCACACTCACCATGTTAAAATCTATATTAAGCTCTAGATTCAACCTCCTTTGGAGATCCCATCTCCAATCTCATCCTCTTCAGCTCTCCTTCAAAGCTCTTCATAGATTTTGGAAGAAGCTTTGTAAGCTTGTCTTCCTTTCTTCCTGCACATACTAAAGCTTTGGCTTCTGTCCATCTCTCCTTCTTCTGATAGTTGGATCTCACAGGCTGAGCCAAATATTGTTCTTTGATACCACTGTAATGTTCCAAATCTGGAACAACTCATGAATCATGAATGAAAAATGCATTTCCAGCAACAAACGCAATAAAATAGTAAAATGTGTAGAAATTATATGCACTTAGCATGCATATGTCCAAGATCCACCTAATCTCACACTATTTAACTTTATGAAAGATACTTAATTTATTCCACTTGTTAATCTTTTGCGGAAAAATTAATTACACACACATGTGAAGCATAAACAAAAAATATTCAATCGCACATAACACAGTTTTTAATCGGGAACACCTGAAGCTGAAAACCCCAACTATATATTATGTAACATGGATATCATATGAAAATATCATACAAACATACAAATCTTATCACAAGATCTTAGTACAGTACAATCGTCATACACTAATCAGGCCCAATATTGCAAATCCATGCACCGATCTTTGCCACCTGCTAGCTTGCCTCCATTGCATAATCTCTGTTGAAGAATAGCTCTGAATGAATTCAAATTACTTTGGATTGACTGCGCAATCCTCATTGGCAAATCCAATGTGTTTTTGATGCAATCAATGCATCACTATAGTCACAACAGATATTTTATCTTGCCCTTTCACCTATCTCTCCACTGGTCTCCACTGAAACTGCCATGCACTATAGTTAACTGTTGTATTGTTCAGTTGATTAATGAGCTATTATTTGTCAATTAATTAACTAATTAATTCACTCCACTATCACTAGTGTATCATTCATTTAGATTAGATACAACTAGCTCAACTGAGTCTAACTGAGTTAAACTAAATACAACTCCATAACTACTTTTTCCAACTGTGTCATAACTCTGCCACTTGAGTTCTAACTGTTTCCTCCATGCAATAGCTCCAGTAAACCCTTAGGAATAGCGTAATTCCTTCTATCAACTATTTTTCCACATCTGTGCACTGAACTGAAGTGCTCCAAGAGAATAAGTTGTTGTTTAGAGTCTGATTATTATTAAGAGCTAATAATAATCGACATGCATCTATTTTTAGATTGACGATCTATAAATAAACTTCGCCCAATATTCTAAAAATAGAATTTCATATATTTTTCCAACTTGATCAACCATCCACAAATATCATCCTGCAACTTCTGAAATATGATCGACACGTCTAAAAATAGACATAGTCTAAAAATAGAATTGCGCCAAAAATAGCCTGCGGACCCACTTAGTGAAGGCGAATATTTTCACTAAGCTCATCATCTTGTTGAATATCAACAAAATGAACTCTTAGATCCCATATATTATTCAATATACATTCTAAATCCAATATTAGAGCTGAAACAAAGCAAACTAGGTGGGTTAAACAGATCTCCCACACCTAGGATGGCCAAAAAGTGCTAAAACCCCAAGACTGCAGAATGCTAGAGTAGCTACTCAAGGGACTGCGCAGTATAAGAGAGGTTTTACACATAAAATAAGAGAAGAACAATAGATATACTCATGTATTGATAAATAATTCTTAAGAATAGATATCTAGTCTCCTAATACAAAATACAAGATAACCCGGCAAGGGTTTTTTGTTAAACACTCTGCATACAAAATGGGAGATTCAATAATTTATTGAATAACCACTACAACACTAAAGTAAATGAGTGTATAAGGCTTAAATATGTCTGATATTTTGTATATCCCTCAATGGCTTCCTCCCATGAAAGGATGAACGTCTCAATCACAAGGAAACACTACAATGGAGCCACCAAACCATGCAATGAACACTGCCTCCAAAATAATGCATTCCCTAGCAGAAACGGCACTGGGAATGTATGGGAAATGTGTGGTATGATACCACAAATATTAAATAAGCTTTGTAGCTCTCCAAAAATATCTCTCAAGTGAAGGAAACCTTCCTTCAATGAGAAACTAGCTCAGAAGCCAGGATTCCAATCCCTTCCATTGCTACACCGAGCAACACTACACAATCTCTGGAAAAGTTGTGTTGATGAAGATGGATGAAGCTTGGCCTAAAAAACTAATGTGGAATGATGAATTTAAACTCTGCCAATGAGGCTCCTCAAAGGAAAGATGTGGGATTCCTGCCTGAAAACACCCAATGCTAAACAGCACTGCAACTTTGCTAAGTAACAAAGCAGCAACAATTCTTGGCAGACAAGGATAATAATCTATAACATGAAGAATAATGCTGCCATCCTCTTCCTTATATAAGACATGATTTTTCTTGCACTTGGCCCCACTCAATTAGGTTACTTCTAACCCAAGTTACATCTCCCTCCAAAATTGCATTATTCATCCTTGGATTCCTCCTCCACTAAAATTGCGTTGTTGACTTAGTCAAAGAAGCTTGAATTTAACCTTGTTAACACATGGAGGTGTCTTATTGAGCTAGAAAGAGTGTCCCCCTTTCACATTTGGAGTATTTTATTCCTCCTTAGGAGACTTATGGGCTTTTCTTCCCATTTATTCACCAACTAGAGCTGCTGCTAGCTCTAGTTCCATTTAGCTTGGAGGCTAAAATTTTTGAACATTACAGGTTTAGAGTAATGGATGAGGTCATCTATTATCGGGACCAGATCTTCTTGGCTAAGAATTCCAAGCTCAAGGAGAAGATCTTATTGGCATCACGTGATTCCCCACTTTCTGGGCATCAAGGTTTCACAAAGACTTACAGGGCCATAAGAGAGAGATTCTCATGGAAGGGTCTCAAGGAGGATGTGCTCTGACATGTTAGAGAGTGCACCATTTGTCAGCAGAATAAGGGAGAGTGCACCCACCCTGTTGGGTTATTCCAGCCACTACCTATTCTGGATGGGAAGTGGGAAATATCTCTATGGACTTCATCACCGGCCTACCGACAGTACAGGGTAAGGATTGTATCTTTGTAATTGTTGATAGACTAACAAAGTAATCTCATTTCTTTGCCATTTCTGCACATTATACTACTTGACAGGTAGTTGAGATCTTCTTCAGGGATGTATTTAGACTCCATGGTCTCCCAAGGACCATAGTGAGTGATCGAGACAGCCGCTTCATGGGTGGCTTTTGGCAAGAACTTTTCCTGTTATTGGGGAATGATTTGACTCCAAACACTAGCTATCACCCCCAAACCAATGGAAAAACCGAGATAGTGAACAAGTGGCTGGAAGGCTACTTGAGGAACTATGTAGTAGGGCAGCAGAGATCTTGGCTGTGTTGGCTCCACTTGGGAGAGTATTGTTACAACACTACTCACCATATTTCTATTGGCATGACTCCATTCTGGGCCTTATATGGGTATGAGGCACTATCATTTGCTGATGTTATGTTTGGGGCAAGTAAGGCTCCAAGGGAAAAGGAATGGATTCAGGAGAACCAGGACATACTTCAGACACTCAAGGAAAACATTGCTACTGCCTAGAAACAACAGAAGATGTATGTAGACCGTGGTCGGATAGAGAGACAGTTTGAGGTGGGAGATCTTGTCTATCTACATCTTCATCCTTACAAACAATCCACACTCAAGGTGAAGGGAGCTAAAAATCTCAAACCACGTTTCTATGGACCATACAGGGTGATCAAGTGTATCGGTAAGGTAGCATATAAGCTAGAGCTTCCTAAGGGGAGAAAGATCCACAATATCTTCCATGTCTCTTGCCTCAAGAAGGCCATTGGGAGGAATGTAGTTGCCAACATGGATCTCCCCCCTATTGATGATGAGGGCCACCTAATTTTGTAGCCAGAAGGAATCTTAGACACAAGGGAGAGGCAGCTAAGGAACAGAGTCATCAAGGAATATCTAATTCGATGGAGGAATCTACCAGATGAGGATGCCACTTAGGAGGGAGAGAAGATCTTGTAACATCCTTCTTTACTGTTTCTTGTGGGCAAGAAACTTTTGAGCAGGAATGACTGTAATATTCCCAATTAGCTACTACTAGTTGGAATATTATACTTGCTCCATTTTTGCAGTAGACGAGTAGAAAGACAATAAAAAAATCCTAGTGTGAAAAGGGATCAGGTTATGAGGACAAATAAATCCACTTTGGTGTGAAAGAGGACAATGCCAGTGAACTAGATCCAGTTGACCAAGTCAACAACACTGCTACAAGAGGGAAACAAACAAGGACAACGCAGTTTTGAAAGGGAAATCTTCTCTAGGAAGTCACCTTATCAATGAGTGGGGATCGGGGTGAGAAAGCTCACTAAGGATAAGAAGGAGGAGATAGAAGCAAGGAAGGAATTCAATATTCATCTTTGTTTAGTCTTTTGACTGATTGCAAGATTTATTTTTTTAGTTGTAGTTGCAGCACTATTTAGTGCAAAGAATTCTCATGTGGGAATTCCATCTTCACCTTTGGTCTAGCTAGTTGGGAGATCAAAAGGGAAGGTCCTGAGATTATTTTCCATCATTTAACTTGAGGACATCCATTATGTATCATCTATAGCACAGTCACTTCCAGTAACTGTGTCTTTTCTGTAGTTGCAACAGTTGCAGGGTTAAACCCTTCTATTTTGTGCTTGTTTTGGAGGAGGAAGTGTTTATTTCACTCTGGAAAGCCTATCAAAGAGGGCCTTGGGCCATTTTATATATTTTTCATCTATTTCAGATCATATTCATACTTTTCTAATACATATTTGCAGTGGACTGCATTGTTTTCTGCAATGTTGCATTTTACATTGACAGTTTGTCGGAAACCCTTGCTGGGGTGTTCTAATGTGCTTGTAAAAGAGGTTAAGCCTCCCATTTCTGATTCTATGATTAATTAAATCTCCAGATCTGTATTGAATCATATTTTTCTATAGATTACCTAATAAAAATCACGCTGTTGCAATCTTCAGAAATTCTATTTTATGGAGTGATGGGATTAGGGTGCTTTTGAGCATATATAAGCTGGGGAGATTTGTTTAGTGTAGCTAGAATGATTTGTTTCTAATTCCATTTCATATTTAAGCTACATACAACATATATAACAGGATCCAAGTCCTATTGTGCGTTTTTTTTGCATTTTTTTCCTTATACAACGTCCTCATTGAAGATATTGCAGAAATTCCTAAAAAGGAATATTACATTTTCTCATATTGGTGTGGTGCCTGCCCCACAACTTAATTTTTTTGCTCTATGAAACTTACTTAACCTCTAACCCCTTAACACCTAAGCCCCAACTCGTAAAATCCTTAACTGCTAAATCCCCTAACCCCCTAAACCTCTAAACCCCTAAACCCATTTAACACCCTAAACCCTAAACCTCTAACCCTTAACCCCTAACCCCTTAAACCCTAATTCCCAACCCCTGACCCATTTAACCCCCTAAACCCCTAAAACCCTAACCCATTTAACCCGCTAACCCCTAACAACCCCTAACCCCTAAAATCCCTAACTACTAAATCCACTAACCCCCTAAACCTCTAAACCCCTAACCCATTTAACCCCCTAAACCCTAAAATTCTAACCCATTAACCCCTAACCCTTGAAACCCTAATTAACAACCCCTGACCCATTTAACCCCCTCTACCCCTAAACCCCTAACACATTTAACCCCCTATACCCTAAACCTCTAAAACCTTAAACCCCTAACCCCTTGAACCTTAATTCCCAACCCCTAATCCATTTAACCCCCTAAACCTCTAAAACCCTAACCTATTTGACCCCCTAAACCCTAAGCCTCTAAACACTTAAACCCTTAAACCACTAACACCTAAACCCCTGACCCCTTAACCCATAAACTCCTAAATCATTAATGCTTAACCCATAACCCATTAACCCCTCACCCCTAACCCCTAAAATCCTTAACTCCTATATCGCCTAAGCCCTAAGCCCCTAATCCTGAATCCTTTAACCACTAACTCATTATTCACCTACCCCCTAACTGCGCTTAAATCTCCTAACCCCTAACCCCCTAATCCATAATACCTTAACCACTAACTCATTATTCCACTAACCCCTAAATGTGCCTAAATCCCCTAAACCCTAACCCCCCAATCCATAACCCCTTAACCACTAACTCATTATTCCCCTAACCCCAATCCCTAATCCCTTAAATACTAACTCATTATGCCCCTAACCCCTAAATGTGCCTAAATCTTGTAACCCCTAAGCCCTTAATACCTAACCCCTTAACCACTAACTCATTATTCCCTAACCCCTAAGACCCTATTCCCCTAATTCCTTATTATAATAGGCTCGTGGTGCTTTCTTGAGGCCATACAAGTATTTTACTGCTTGCACGCCTTATGTTCCTAACCCTTCACAAAAAATCCTTCTTATTGGGACACAAAAACATTCTCTTTCATATCTCCATTCAAGAAAGAATTTTTTACATCCATTTTATGGACTTTCCAACCTTTTGAGTTTCTAGGGCAAAGAGTGACCAGATGGTATCCCATTTTTCTATGGGGGAAAAAGTATTCTCAAAATAGACCCCTTATTTTTGTGTAAAACCTTTTGCCACAAGCCTAGGTTGATCCTTTTCAAGTGAGCCATCTTATTTATACTTGTTCTTGAAAAATTTTAACGCTTAATTTAGTAAGGGTCCTAGGAGGGGTTCCAAATGGACTACTACTAGATCAAGTGGAAACAATGGGACAAGGACCCACTTCCACCTCATTCAATGTCCCTTGCTCTTTATGAACTTTCACTGATGGGAGGAGTCTCAGTATAGGGAAATTACTAGAATGATGAGACCAATAATGATGCACAATGTGATTTCCAATTCCCATTCAAAGAAGAGGATTAGATAATAGGTTGCTTGCTTTAGAAGAAAATGAAGGACTCTCCAAGAAAGGCTTGAGGGAAAGATGACCTCGGGTTTAGGAATATTAAAAAATGATGAATGCCTAAGATTAAAACTTCGAAAATCCCTCAATTGTGATTGATGTGTTTATACCAGGTTTCAAAGTGAGGCAAGGATGACTCATTCAATGGAAAGATTCAATTAAAGTGTGAGCTATGGGAGAAGCTAGGGTGACTTTCCATGAAAACACTTTTGAGAGAAATACTATAAGATACTAAGGTTTGCGAGATATATCGTGGTAAAGGCTCATCCAATGATCATTTATAGTTAATATAACGGGTTTTGAATGATTAACTACAAAGTGCAAACCTTCAAGAACTCCGCAAGTCAAAGGAGCTTCAAGGGTTCCCTCTTGGTGTGATAGTTAGTGCATCAATTTATTTGAAATTCCACCATTGTATTTTGTTCAAAATTGGAGGATGCCTAGAGCTCTAATATAGCCTAGGAAGTGATTCCTTTCTTGAGGACCTTTTGCTATTTTTACACACCTTATCCTTTTTTTATTTTAGCCTCTCTAGGCATCATACTATTTTAGATAAAATAAACCTTTATTCGCACACCTTGCATGTGAGCCTATTTTTGGAAACTCCTCATGATGCAATTCAACCTAGCCATATAGGCAAGGTTTCTTTTCTTCATGAAGTCGAATTAGACCTAGTTTCATCCACACATGTTAATTATTACAATGAGAAAGGTAAACATTGAGAGGTGATGTAGTCAAAAGGGATTATTATTGGCAAATTTTGTGTTTTAGCCATGCAAACAGTGAATAGTCTTGGAGAGGGTGTTCTCAAGGAGGATCATTCTAGGAAATTTTTGTAGTTAATCCATACAAACAAAAATCAATAGATATATATGGCTAATAAAGGAAAAAAACAAGTTATTACAAAGGGGGCACCATATTGAACTATTTCTAGTAGGTTGGAACTTCATAATAAGAAAACAATAGATATCATGGAGAAGTAGTGCCACAATGTTGTGTTGACTTCTTGCTAATACATTTAATGCACTATCCTAAGTATTACATGCTAAAATAACACATCTTTTAGAAGACATGTACCTCACTAAATATACTTTAGACACATTTGTCAATTAAAGGGAAACCATTAGCTACAAAGTGTTTTGAGCAGATGTGTGCTTTCAACAAAACTAGTTTTGAAAGAGATAAAGTTGACAAGAGAGAAATTGTGACATCCAAAATGATCTAGCACATAGGCCTTTAACCCAAAATTTGATCCTCTTATATTTCATCGATTACATGCTCTATCTTCCTATTTTTTTCTATAAAGGAGAGGTGAAAGTCCTCTTTCTAGAGTGTGTATTTACTTACACAGGTGTCAAGAGCTTCTCATCATCTTCCCTCATCCATTTCATACTTGAGATCACTTCCATTACATGCGAGAGCTTGATAGGGTATCCCATGGTATAGTGTCTCTATGATTTACTTTCCAACACTTCATTCACATATCAAATGAATTATAATATACGTATTTTATAGGTCTTTGAGTTCATCTATTTCTTTTGTATATTTTATCATGCTACAAGGATTATGTTGTCATTAGAATGCACTTATTTGAATTTTAAATTCATATTGGATGGTTATTCTTTGCCACTTTTCCATCTAATCACAAGAATTTTAATTAGGAAACCCATCACTACCCTTTATAATTTAATTTGTACTCAAATACACCATTGTATATTGGATTATTTTGGACTTACACCCGCACAAATATCTTAAAATAATCCTTATGAATAAAAATAATTAATAATAATCCTCATTAATTAATAAGGTTACTTAACTATTGATAAAAACACTAAATGATTAAACAATAACAATAATTATATCACTAGCATATAAAGGTACTTAAAAAAAAAAATTAAGCCAACCTAATATTTTGTTGCATTGTTTTCCCTCTCAGTTACAGGAACAAGGCTGAACTCGCCTCTATTCATAGTAAGCCCCTAAGTCCTCTATAGGTAATAGCAGAGGAAGAGATTGTTGCAACAAAAAGAGGAGAGATGACCATGGTAGGGAAGTAGAGTGTTTCAAGAAACAAAGAAATAATAAGGGAAGTAAGTATTTTTTCCATACTGAAAATGTATTACAAAAGAGGTATTTGGCCCCTGAAGGAAAAGAACGGATCAGTTTTCCCCAACATGCCAAACAGCCGCAGGTGCCCAAATCCAATGAAAAGGCTCCCAAATTCTATCCTGCAGAAGACGTGCCCAAGCCCCTCTTTAACAAGAGGAAGCCCAAGCCTACCAAGCTCATGTAAACTAATATTTCTACGTTTAAATCAATTTTTACAGTCATTATTCAATATCCATATAAGTATTTTTAGTAATCTAGGGTTTAGGCTTTAGAATCAAGTTCTATAGTCATTTTTCAATATTTTTATAGGTTTTCACTCCCATTTTTATAGACATTATTCAATACTCCTATAGACTTGTTAATAATTGATTGTTTAGATCTATTTTTGCAGATACTATTCAGTAATTATTGGGTCCGCATGGTGCTTTTATGTTGTTCTTTCTCTTATGAAATCTTCTTTTTGAGACTATATAGGTCCAACATTACTCTGGGAACTGTATTGATCCTTCTAGCTGGACACCTTAAGGGAAAACATGTTGTTTTCCTAAAAAAATTGGAGTCTGGAATTTTTCTTATTACTGGTAAGGGTGCTTCTTTCATCCCTTGTAAATGTCTAAACTCATTTTTTTTTTTATAGGTCTTACTTCGATAAGATAAATATTTAACCATCCTTTTGGGTTTTAAATTGTTTGGGTGATATGATTCAGTTTGGTTGTTCGATTGATTTCATTTTTAATGTCCTTTGAGATCTGCATGGTCTATTGGACCTCCTTTTGAATAGCCGGAATTAAGAGTTGAATTTAATTAGAACTTTAATATAATTTCATTAAAAATGTAAGTTTTGATCTTATAAGAGAGTGGTTCGGGCTTTCAGAACATTTTTTATTGGGAAAGTAGAAGGATAATGTTGTCAAAAGAATATATCAAAAATTATAAGTTGACAATACTGAGAGAAAATTGCAAGATTACCATCCGATCGTGTGCTTCACAGTCAGTTTTCCTTCCCGACATACAAGGTAATTTTCAACGGGTCTTCATGGCTAGGACTTTCAGAATATTTTTATTGGGGAAGTAGGAGAATGTTTTTAAAATAATATATGTGGGTTTATAAGCTTCCAATACAGAGAGTAAACTGGTAGTTAACCATCCGATATTTTTATCCAATGTTAGTTCTTCCTTTCCTGACCATCAAATATACTAGGTAATTTTCAATAGGGTCTTGGTTCAGTGACAAAGTTAAAGTCTCCAAAAATGTTCCAGTCTTTCAATGGTATGTTAAAATGGGATGAGGCTAAGCGCAAACCAAAGGTGAATTTAATGAAATAGATACCTATTGGACTGAAGAAAGTTTTTTATGAAGTTCATCTCCCAACCTTGTGGTGTCTTTCTCAAAGAAATTTCCAAATAATAATATTTGGTGATCTTTCATGAAATGATACCACACATGATACCCTTGCATTAGAAAGTTTACTACAGAAAAAAATATTGTGATGCATGAAAGGATTCATCAATATGTTCTAACATCACAAACTAGTTGTGACAGACAAGGTCAGGATTACAAAATCTCATCTCTCTCATTAGATTAATCCCTAGCGAGGAATTGGGTCTCCATGATTTACAGAATAGTCTGGATAATTTTTAAATTTTTAATCCTTGTTGTCTATCACCACATGTTCTGTAACACCAAGCTTTTGAAGAATTACCTCCATTATTATACGCTTGATTGTGAGTTGATCTCTGATTGCTTGGAGTCCAAGGTTGAAACATTCAACTCTGCAAAATCATTGACTCCATACTAAACACTCTTTTCTTTATAAAGAAATGTGAGTTAATCCCTTAGATGCTCATTGCTATTTTTTTCATTTTCCACCATTCTTTCAATGATGTTTGTACGTTTCCACTGTGTTTTGATAGTGGCATGGTATATGCTTCACCTTGTGTAATAAGCGTAAAAGTTCTTAGATGCAAAAGAGACATTGGTGTCTATAAAACATATCAATATATTGAATAATTAATTGATACGATAAGATGCTTACGAGGATAGCCCCAAATATAGTTATACTCCAAGGGGATCTTGAGGATCATGTTAATTTTGGACAACTAGGTCCAAACTCCATGTTGTGATGCTCAGATGAATATTCCAATATTTTTATTGGATTCCTCTTTCAGAGAGGTGCAATACTGATCTAAATATCATCTTGATATGATGAGCAGAACATTTATTTTCAATTTGTTCAAAATATGTGTAGGTTGGCCAGAATTGAAATGTAGGCTTGAAGCCCCAGCAGATGTGTCACACACCCTCACTGATGGATATAAATAGGTCAACATTGGAGGTCATTTTCACTCATCCATAATCACATATTCTCTCTCCTCATCTGATTGGTTCAACCATCACTTGGAGTCTCTTCTTTTCCACATGTGGGAAAATTGCAGCAAGAAGATTTATGTTTTCGACCTAGGGTTTTTCAGTACAAAGTTGACCAGAGTTGACTTTTGTCAGCTAGGTCAAATTGACCCAAATCTGTCCCAGAATTCTCATTTTTACAATATGCTTATTTTGGCATAGAAATCGAGGCTAGACATTGACTTTGATTGAGTTGCGTTGACTTTTTTGTTGTTGTTGTTTTACGTTAACCATTGACTATGACAGTGTTGACTTTGGGTTGACTGATATTGTTCTCCGAGAGGGTTGTGTGACACTTCTAGTTGGTTGACCATATTGAGACTTTGCTGGTTGAAGCATCTTGTTGACCGTCGTAACGCACAAACACTCATATATATTTTTGGCTTGTCTTCTGTCAATCTACTAGTATGTTCTATCAACATTTTACTTTATTGTTCATGTGATTGCTGGTTGATATTGGGGATAAAAAGTAAAGTTGCATCAAGCATAGAAAATCTACAAAAATTTGCATGGTATCAGACCTGAGATGAAGACAAAGTCCAAGTTTGTAGTAGTCACCAAAGAAGAGCATGGGTACCTCAAACTACAATGGATTTAAAGCTGATGACAAATTGACTGGGAAGGAAGACTTCCATTCCTGGAAGATGACATTATATCTTATGTTGGAAGACCAAGATGTCATGGACTATGTGTAGGGTAAAGTCCAGGGGCCTCCATCCACTGCGCCTGCTGCCACCAAGTCAAAGTATAAGAAGGGGGAAATAAAAGCAAAGGTGATGATCAGGGACTCAATTCATAAAATTTTGGTCGCCTACATATCTGATCTAGGAACATCCAAGGATATGTATGATAAGTTGGTCAACATGTTCAAGTCCAACAATGAAAATCTATTCCTATTATTTAAGAATCAACTGAAGAATCTAAAGAAAGGCAGGGATGAATTCATTCAATCCTATTTTTTGAAGTTGAACGAAATCAGAAATAATCTTCTGGCTATTTGGGAGACAATAGCTGATCGAGAGATGGTCTTCACCGCACTTGGAGGTCTCTCATCCAAACGGCATGTATTCAATACTACAATTCTCAATAGCAATGTGATACCTTATTTTGACAAAGTATTATCGATATGTGTACAAGAAGAGACGAGGATGAAGAAATATGAAAATGAAGGAAGTGTTTCCTTCACTTCTCGTGCTAAGAAGAAGAAATTTGGTGGTCCAAGGAACAAAGGAAGAGCAGGGGCCCAAGGGAATAAAGGTAGATGTTACACATGTATGAGACTGACCACTATGCTAGATAATTCCCTAATAGAATGGATTCTCCCAGGGATCATGATAACAACAACAACAACTGGGGGAATGGAAATCAAAGGAAAAATAGGTTGAAAGGGAAGATGAAGGATCCCTCTGGTGGAAATGGGAAACCTTTCAAAAGTTTGAGAAATTCCAGGTCTGAGGAATCTAATGTTGTTGATGATAAAATAAATGAATTCATTCTTGTATGTGCCCTCTCTGCTTGATCTCCACCTGACACTATGGATGTCTAGTTGATAGATAGTAGTGCCCCAAGGCACATCACTGGGTTCAAGGAAGCACTTTCTGATATGGTGGAGAAGGATGTTAATCTTAAAATTATCCTTGGAGATAATGCACATATCCCATGAAAGGGACAGTGACTGTGCCCCTCCACTTATCTCAAGTTCATGTCCTCCACTTGCAAGATGTACTATCTGTACCTGATTTGAAGAAGAACCTTGTGTCTATTTTGGACATGGAAGACAAAGGTTTCAATGTGGCATTCATTGATGGGAAGGTGCGCATATAGAAGAAGAGTTTCAAGGAAGCTATCACGATTGGGTTTAGAGTTGATACACTCTACCAGGTTGGAGGAAGTCCATTGGGGACGATGACTTGTGATACTATCTAAAAGACTGATAATGGCACTGAATATGAGATGAACGAGTTCAAGAACCTTTGCAGAGAAGCTGGAATCAAGAGGGAGACCAAAAATATCTATACTCCTAAGTAAAATGGTGTTGCTGAAAGAAAAAACAAGACCATTGTGGAAGATTCCCGTGCCATGTTGTGTGACCAAGGTCTTCCGAAGTTTCTGTGGGGAGAAGTTGTGAACACTATTATGTACATACAAAATCGGTGCTCACATTCCACTCTGGACTCCAAAAATATCAAAGAGGTTTTCTCTGTTAATAAACCAGATGTCTCACATTTTAGAGTTTTTGGATGTCCTGTTTATTTTCATGTGCTGAAGGAGAAGAGGAGCAAGTTGGATGCTTTTGGAAAGAAGGGAATGTTTGTAGGCTATAGCGAAACTTCGAAGGCCTATAGATTCTATGTGCCTGGTCAAAGGGAAGTGGAGATATGCCACAATGTTACCTTTGATGAAGATGTTTCCCTGAGGAAAATAATCAATCTTTCGAGATTTGAGGAAGATCATGAAGAAAGGCCTGGAAATCAAGAAGAACCGAAGGATGAGACGATGCCCAATGTTGAAGGACCAATGGACCCTATTGATCCACCTCCTTCAATGAGGAAGGGACCATCATGGCTCAGGGAAACTCTCGAGGATGTCGAGAATCATATGGCCCCAAAGGGGACATTCCATGAAAGCAAGAAGCCGAATAGATACCAAGGGTATCTAGTAGCCATGAGTAAAATTGTACAATCTGAGCCTGGATATTTTGATGAAGTCGTAAAGCATCAAGTCTGAAAGGATGTTATGCACGAAAAATATGAGTCCATTATGAAGAATGATGTCTGGGATGTGGTTCCAAGACTAGAGGACAAAGCAGTTGTCACCTCGAAATGGCTTTATAAGATCAAGCATGGATCTGATGGTAGTGCTGAAAAGTTCAAGGCAAGATTCGTTTCCCGTGGCTTCTCTCAAAGGGAAGAAGTAGACTTTGATGACATATTTTCACCTGTGGCCTGATATACCACCATCCAATCTATCATAGCCCTTGATGCTACGCAAGGATGAAATATTCATCAGATGGATGTGAAGACCGCATTTTTGCATAGTGCGATAAAGGAAGAGGTGTATGTGGAGCAACCTCTAAGTTTCAAAGTCTAGGAATGGGACACCCATGTTTGCAGGTTGAATAAATCCCTCTATGGGTTGAATCGAGCACCCAAAGCTTGGTACGAGTGAATATATAGCTACCTAATGAAGCTGGGCTTCACTCGTAGTAATGTTGATATAAACCTTTACTTCAAGGTTGATAGAGAAAAGCCTCTCATTTCGGTGCTCTTCCTGATAGGTGTTGACCCTCTCATTCATCAGTGTAAGAGAGAAATCATTACTGAGTTCGAGATGAAGGACATAGGACTGATGCATTACTTCCTAGGCCTCAAGGTCTAGTAGAGACCTAGCGAGATTTCCCTTTCTCAAGGAAAATATATTGTGAAGCTTCTGGAAAGATTTGGAATGGTGGATTGTAAGTCTGTATCGACACTGATGGAGCTCAACTTTAAGAAGTTGAGGGGAAGCATTTTTGGGCCTGTGCTAGCAGATCCTACTGAGTATCATTAACTCGTAGGGGCCCTGATGTTATTAGTGAACACTCATCTGGACGTATGTTTTTCGGTGAACACTTTGAGTCAACATATGGTTGAACCTCATCACATTCACTGGGTTGGTGCCAAGAAACTCTTGAGATATCTTTGGGGCATGATAGACCATGGGCTAAGATACACTGCCGGAGCATGACACTCCATGGATATATTGATGTTGATTGGGCTGGCAGTGTGGTGGATCTCAATAGAACATCTGGATGCTACTTCACACGTAGGTCTGCTTCAAGCAGGAAACAAAAGTTGTTAGCCTTGAGCACCGCTGAGGCCAAATAAATTGCATCATGTATGGCCTATTTTGAAGTCACTTGGTTGTGAAATATCTTCAGTGAGTTGTTTGAGCATGTGCTAGATTCCACAGTTATGATTTTTGATAACTAGAGGGGGATTCGTTTGTCAGAGAATCTCATGTTCCATGATCGATCCAAGCATGTTGATGGTTGGTACCACTTTATCCAAGATATGGCATAGCGAGGCACCATAAGGCTTGATCATATAGGAACTGATGAGAAGGTCGCGGATATTCTCACAATGCCCTTAGGGAAGTTCATGTTCCTAACCTTCCGTGAGAATCTTGGAATCGTGGAATGACCCTATGCTAAGGGTCATGTTGGAAAATGAGCTCTTGGAGCTCTGGGTGGCTTTGGGGATATCTTCTTGAAGT
Source organism: Pinus albicaulis (assembly GCA_034641835.2). Taxonomy (NCBI): domain Eukaryota; kingdom Viridiplantae; phylum Streptophyta; class Pinopsida; order Pinales; family Pinaceae; genus Pinus; species Pinus albicaulis. The sequence goes on from CM076584.1 coordinate 993,362,079, forward strand.
TGTAAGCGCTCATGGAGCTAGGCTTGTCAAACCTTCTGGTGCTTCTACCCCACTATTATCATGTTGACCTCTCATGATCTATGCCCCGTATGCATCCTACCCATTGAGTCCCAGACTCATGGGAAGTACCTCTCATTTGGCGAGTGAGGTGGGAAAATCTAGAGACCAGTAGAAAAGACCGATGGATGCATCAGATATTGCCATACTCTCTACGTCTAGGATGGCATGTGTCCAACCACTTGATCTGGGATCAATTCTACTGAGGTTTCAGACCTTCAACTGACTTTGTTTCAGGTAAACCAACTTTAGGTTGGTATGTCACTCTTTTGAGTCCTATAGAGGTTTTGGACCTCTGGGCTGAATATATCAGCCAAGAATGATGTCTTTGTGACTGACCCACTTTTGTTCTGAAATAAAAAAGCCAACAAAGCAAGTTACCAAAAGATGATGCACGATGTTTGGATGGCACAGGTGGATGGAGTTCTCCATAGTTGAGAGGGAGTGTTAATTTTGGACAACTAGGTCCAAACTCCATGTTGTGATGCTCAAATGAATATTTCAATATTTTTATTGGATTCCTCTTTCGGATAGGTGCAAAATCGATCTAAATATCATCTTGATCCGAAGAGAATAACATTTATTTTGAATTTATTCAAAATATGTGTAGGTCGAAAAGAATTGAAATGTAGGCTTGAAGCCCCAACAGATGTGTCACACACCCTCACTGATGGATATAAATAGGTCAATGTTTGAGGTAATTTTCACTCATCCATCATCACACATTCTCTCTCCTCATCTAATTGGTTCGATCATCACTTGGAGTATCTTCTTATCCACACGTGGGAAAATTGCAGCAAGAATATTTTTGTTTTCGACCTAGGGGTTTTCAGCGTAGAGTTGACCAGCGTTGATTTGGTCAATTCTTGGTCAAACTGATCCAAATCTATCCCAAAATTTTGATTTCTACAGTCTGCATTTTTTGGCACAAAAATCGAGGCTAGACATTGACTTTGACCGAGCTACATTGACTTTTTGATGATGATGTTTTACGTTGACCGTTGACTGTGACAGCGTTGAATTTTGTTGACTTTGGGTTGACTGATATTGTTGTCCGAGAGGGTTGTGTGACACTTCTGGTTGGTTGACTGTATTGAGACTTTTTTGGTTGAAGCATCTTGTTGACCACTGTAATGCACCAGCACTCATATATATTTTTGGCTTGTCTTCTTTCGATCTACTGGTATGTTCTATCAGCATTTTACTTTCTTGTTTATGTGATTGTTGTTTGATATTGGGGATAAAAAGTAAAGTTGCATCAAGCATAGAACATATATGAAAATTTATAGATCAACACCCTTTCTCTTTGTGGGCAGTGCTATTGTCATTTGGTTGTCTTTCATTCAGATCGTGAAATGGTTTGAGCCTCAAGGGTTTCCTTTTCAATTTTCGAAGATTTGACAGTGGGTAAGGGCACTTGATATTCCTCCTCCTTTGTGTCTTCCTCAATTTCATCCCTTCCAAAATCATTGTCTTAATCATCACTTTCATTATGCTCAAATTTCCTTATTGAAATTATTGTCTTGATCTTAGCCATATTCCCCATTAAATTGGGATTGCGATTAAAAATCAAAGTTTTTGGAATCATATTCCAAATGCAATTCAGATTCAATGTTTACCTTTGTCTTCATTGCATTTGTTGGAGAGGTAGACATCCACCTTGGCTTGATGTTCAAGACAATCTTCCAAACAATGTGCAATATCTTGTTTCTTACAGGGTTCATCCTCTCCATTCAGATGGTGAAGCTTATCTGGTATGGAAATTTTTGGTTCATCCCCAGGTTGCATCTCTATGAATAGCCTTGGAATCTACATAAAAAATTACTTGTTAATAAATGGCCTCTAGCAATATTGACAGAGAAGATGTTTATTTTCAAAGCTTCATATATGCATATTTTGTTGTATAAAAAGGGCATATAGTCTAGAAGGTTAGATTAGCATCTCCCTATGGCATTCCATAAAAGATTTTGTTTGTGGAGATCATAACTCACATCTCCAAAAATTTAGGCCTCCACGAAATCTGTAGCAGATCTTCAGAGCACAAATGATCTCCATGAATTTCTGCAGTGATTTTGTGATGGATCTACCACAGTAGAAGTGGCCTAGTATTGGCCTTGATACCAATGTAATAAGTATAACAATCTTAAATGAAATAGTGACAATGATGTCTTCAAAATATAATAATGTAATGAATAGCTGATTGATTTGACAGCTCTGAGAGTTTGTCATAGGGTTTTGTATTGCAATTAGTGCTCCAATTAACTTCTGAGGGTAGGGTTTGACTGACACGGTAGCCATTTCATCTCCCCACTTCTCATGCTCCACCTGTTAACAATGGTGGTGCCAATATTATAAATGAGTGTATATGAGTTCAACCATTTATGTGATTTGACTGGGTTATGTTGCTTAATATTATTGTTTCACCAAATTATTTTGTCAAATCTCCATGCTTGTTTGAGAAGTTGAAGAAGCAGAATGAAAATGATGATACTGCCCAATTTTTTAATATTTACTGTGTGTTTTCCTCTCTTTATCTGGAATTTCAATTTTTCAGATATCGGTGGCCTCCCCTCGATATCCATTTCATTTTTTTATGTCTTGGGGGCCTCCCCCCAAGATCTGGATCAATGGTTTTAGAGCATGTTATGACTCCATGGGAATGAGGGTTTGAGGAATATTTTAGTTTCAAATTTTTGCAGAAAACATCATCAAAATTCATGCAAGTGCCACAACCTCCATGGAACACTTTCTTGGGTCAGCCAAGAATAAGTTATTTTTTCAATTTTTTTGTAGGAATTTTCATTTGGCGGCAATTTTGTAGATAACATCCGAACCTTTTGGTGAAAATTTTACAAAAAAAAATAACAGATCTATATTCCTTGCAAAACAATACCCAAAGTCAAAAAACAAATCGGTTGAATCAAAGTCTCGATGAGGGAGATATCATTGATTTAAAATCAGTTGTCATTAGGGGAATTTTGAGGTCTAAAATGGGCCTCCTAAGGAAATTATAAAATAATAGTGGAAAAAATCAAATAAGATTCGATGACATCATCAAATTTTAGAGGGAAAAATGAAAAAACTACTTTTTCAACTCATATTTTCAACTTATCTCCCAAAGTTTTTACTCAAATTTCGAGCGGGAGTACTCGTTGGATGCGAAATTTAATTTCTCATCCAAGGAGTACCCATGTTGCATACTTTCGATGGGTCCTACTACACGAAAAATGAGAAATACATAAAAAAACGTGATTACAATCACGTTTTTTATGTATTTCTCATTTTTCATGTAGTAGAGTTCATCGAAAGTATGCAACATGGGTACTCCTTGGATGGGGAATTAAATTTTGCATCCAATGAGCACTCCCGCTCGAAATTTGAGTAAATATTTTGGGAGATAAGTTGAAAATACGAGTTGAAAATGAAGTTTTATTATTTTATTATTTTTTAATATTTTTACCCTTTTATTTAAAAAATGGTGAATCATCCCCCATGGTTGACATCATCATCTTGAATCCTATTGGTTGCTTTAAAGTTTATTTTTGTTGTACATTTTTCTTATGAGGCCCATTTTAGACCTCAAAATTCCCCTAATGGTTGCAACAAAAAAAATGACGACAATTCGTGGAAGGTGGCTCTCCTATAATTTTTTACATTTTTTGTGCATAATTTCAAAAACCTAATTGTATATTTGAGCTCCTTTTGAAAACTCACCCAATTTCAAAAAAAAATGGACGAATAGAGTTCGGATGAGGGAGATATCGTTGATTTAAAATCAACTATTTTTTAGAACATTTGTGACGGTGGGGACATTTGTAGCGTGAATTTGGGTTTCTAGAGTGTCCATATAGGGATTTCAATTACATAAGAATATGCATATTGATCGTTATATTTCCAAAAACAAGCTATAATAAATATTTTTAGTTATAATGACTGATTTATTCCCATTTTAAATTAGATTTTATATCTAGAGCAACATTCAGAGCGGGTTCCCTTTGAAGACATGCCTTCCCACCCCATTTTATTAGGCGCTTGCTTCACATTAATTAGTTTCAACATAGCAGCATTTGTCTTGGGTTCTTTGGATACATTCCCTCCCACCCCAAGCTATGTAGGCACTTGCTACTTCATCTATAGTCAAAATCACAGTTATGGGTCAACCGCACAAAATCCTTGTTATCGAAGTCCATTTGTTAGGTCGCATAATTTTAGTATCACACATGGTCACAAGCATCACAGGGTATATTTATCCTTGGATCTTTGTTTGTCATTGTTTTGGGTCATCCACAAGCCCACACTTTATCAAATTCCATTTTCTAGGTCGCACATGGTTAGCATCATAGTTGGTCACAAGCATTACATGGTATCTCTATCGTCAGGTCTTCGTTTGTCATTTTTATGGGTCATCCACAAAGACACACTTCATTGAAGGCAATTTGACACACCGCACACTGTGATTATCACAGTTGGTCACAAGAATTACAGGGTATTTCTATCCTCAGATTTTTTTCATTATGGTTATGGGTTAACCACACAAAACCCTTTCCTTTAGTGGCTCTTCATATTCAACAAAGGCTTCTCACGAGGGAACTTCATGCAATCCAGACCATTTCCTCTCAAGGAGGGAGGAATGATCTGAATGGAAAGTGGCCTACACCCATGGTATTTATCTGCCCATGGTATTGTAAGTGGCATCTATCCATGGTATTCATTCACCCATGTTATGTATCCACCCATGGTATTTATCCACACATGGAATTTACCCATGGTATTGTAAGTGGCATCCACCCATGGTATTAATCACCGATGCTATTTTAACTGACATGTACCCATGGTATTCATTCACCCATGGTACTTACCCACCCATGGAACTTACCTGTGGTACTGTAACTAAAAAATATTATAAGTAAATACTCGCATTTTTTAAAAGGACAGTTTTTCCACCACAATATAGCCTTTTATAATTATTCTTTGTTTTAATAAAACGTTCCTATGTGGTTTTATTTAAAATGTGTTTTCCTATTTTCTTCTAGAATTTCATTTTTTCAGATCTTGGGGACGTTCTCAAGATCTGGATCAATGTGGAACAAGGGGAACTTGGATGTATGTCTCAAAAAATAAAGGATAAGATCATTCCTCAAACAAGGAGTTGATACTTCTATTGTGAGTCTTCACCGTGATAGTGTTGTGTAGAGAGGTGGCCCGAATGCTTCTTATAATGCAAGCCCAATGAAGTATTATGCAGGTACATACCCAACTAGCATTGTGGACTATTGCAGATATTCTATGGGCATATATAATTTTCAGTTAACAAAGGAGAAGCTTGGGAAGCTTGAATTTACTCAAGAGGACACATCACTAATCTGATACTTTGGTAGATGAGAGTTAGGGAGGAAAATTCCTGACCCTTGATTTGCACTAGACCTTTGGAATTGGGTGTGTGCAGTGCCTTCATGGGGAGGAGGACTACACCACCCTGACAAAGGAGCCTTTGGTGAAAGTGGGGGAAAGGTCCCTCTATTTCACACATTAGTATATGATGTTTGGATGGATGTGGCTAATTTGGCATTTTACAGTGGGAAACACATGGACATTAGCATTGGAAAGCATATTGAAGATATGATAGAGACTAATTCATGGACCTTGACATGACTTAATTTACTTGATAGACATGATTCTTGATCAAGTTTGAGTTATGACATGGATCTAGAAATCACTGATGAAGGCACGAGGATGTGTATTCTCATGGATTAAGCGTGACTGTTGGATTGATCACCCAGCTATCTTGAGTCATGGGGGTTGACAGTGTGTAGATGCATGGTGGAGTTGCGTTATAGTACATGCAACAAAGTTCACATGATGAACCACACATGATTGATCGACACAATATATGTTGCACTATGAGCATGTAGTCGATTGGGAAAGATCAAATTTCCACAATGGAGCCAATATGTGAAGATTAGGACTAATGTGGTTGATGATTATGGATCAAGGAGTTGTATTCATTTATGGAGTCATAAGCCTTGGATATATTTATGCGATATTGGAGCAGAGGTGGGAAGCATGGACATTTGGATGTTGGAGCTAGCGGAACTTTGTGGTGGGTGATGGATTTGTCGAGGATGACAACCTTATTTAAAGTGGGGGAGGATTTCAGGACTGAGGAGTTGGGATTCATATGACTGATTTGTAGTAGGCACACCCATTTGCGATGAGCGCCCATATTTACCAACTCAGGTAGAGCACGACGTGGAGTGACATCTAGATGTGTGACAATGTGCACACACATAGCAAGCGCCCGCCCATAGCAATGAGAGGTTGAGTCTTGGTAGCGTGCACGATGGAAAAGCGAGTCATGTTGATGAGCAGATGATTCATGTACATGGTGGGCTAGTTGGCACGTCGGGTGACCCTGAGTTGGGTGCCCAAGCGAGCACACACCTAAGATAGAAAATACGCCCACATTTGGAACATTCGTGTAGAAATCGGGAAATTGGGTGGCACGAGCCGACCCAAGAGGCAGGGAACTACACAATGGTGAAATGATGGATGGTTGGGCCAACATGATAAAACATGTGCATGATGACTTATACACATGACCGGGCCAAAATTTGGATAAGAAAAGGGAAATGATGGTTGGGTAGCACTTGGGACCATGCCACCCATAAAAATAAAAGGTGGATAATGGATCATTTGGGATCAATGAACTCGTTATGAAATATATCAAAAAAGTATAAGGGTCGAGCGAGGGGATAAGGAGGAGAACCACAAAGGGAAAGAACGAATGGATAGGGCAGGTTGTAGGCAGGCTAGGTCGAGTTGAAGGTAAAAGCGTTGAGGTAGAAAGAACGAGTTGGTTCACTCGGGCAACTTTCCATACAACGTGTAGGCCATGCTCCTGCCCTGACGAGCATAATTTTGGGTTGTTTGTAGACAGTTGGTAACTAGAATAGACAAAGGGGAGTCGGGCACAGAATTAACACAGTTGCAGAAGTTTGGGCCACATGTATTTTGGCTTGAATCGCGTATGTCGCATGCAAAACATGTGACAACACAACCCTGTTGCATGACAAATACGACCAACATGAAAAAAGTGTTAGGTAGGTCAGTGAGTTGGGAATAACATGTAAAGAGTGTTACGATACAACCAAAATTGGGGTTTCCAGCATTGGTAGTGTAGTGAGGGGGCATTTGTGTGTTGGGTGATTGTGCATAGGTTTAACAAATTTGGTTAAGTGTGTAGGCCAAGTCAGTTGGCTACACAACTTATGTAAAACTTGTATTTTGTAAAATACTGAACTGTTATATATTGTTATTGGGAATAATTTACAGGATTTTCCCCTCCGAAGTATATATGGGTATAGTTTTTTTGTTTATGATCTCCATTTCATATTCATGAAATATTAATTATTGAAGATAATTTATTATGTTTCATTGAATAAGAACAGTTGTTGGAAATTCGCTAAGTGTTGAGATAGGCGTATTCCATATCTTGTAGTATTGGTGAAAAGAAGTATAGTGGTGTTGTACCCACTATATGTGGTTGAAATAATAACACAAGTATAAGGCTGTGACAAAGGGGGCTCCTGGATCATCCAATTTTGCTTCCACAACTTCTATTGATTGCACCTACAAGTTTCGTCTCTCATTCATAACATATACATTTACAAAAAGTAGCAGTTCCCAAGTTTGGAAGTTCTCCACCAACATTTCACTTCTTAATTTAAATCCTCCTCCCTATGATTTTTATGCATTAGAACCACATATCACCCAAGTGGATATTGGTGTCCAACTGCCTATTCCACAGGGGGCCCCACCAATGTCTCTTTTAGTTTTTTTGTTTTGGCACAACTTACTATTTTTAGCATTTTTCAGGTCCTGAACTTCCAGAGCCGCTTTGAGGCCCTAAAAGACGTTTTTTTGGAATCACGCCTCCATCAAATAATTTTCTATTCGATAATTTATATTTACAGTCAGGAGTTGTAGTCCTCAGATAGATCTTTCTAATGATGTATCATGTGTGTCAAATGGAGATAGTATGCCAAAGTTACGACCCGGGGAAGTTGAAACACTAATACACAAACGAGGCCCATATTTTTGGCGCTTCATCTCCTAGGGTTAGGCTTTTGGATGTTTATGGTTTTCCATTGTTTCTCTATAATAAATAGGCCCTCGAGCCTCATTGGAACACAGTTCAAAGGCTTGTAGCCACCACATCTCTTCTCAGAGATAAGCTACCAGAGCCGTAGCTAGTTTATTTCCATTGTGTCTGTAAGAAAATTTTAGTTCTATGATATTAATGAAATGAAGTGTTATTTATGCTGCATATTTGTATTTATGGTTATATGTGTATTCTTTTGTGTTCTTGCATAAATATAGATTAGTGGTATCAGAGAAGTTTGTTTTTTTCTCAATCCTTCTTTGCATGTCCCCAACAAGGTCAGGGTATAAGGAGTTAAGGCTCGATCTAGTTGAACCTTTGCAATATCAGCCTCGCAAATGCCAACCACCGTCCATGGGGGATGAAAATAAATATGAGGGAGAAGGAGATCCTATCAAAATATTTCTCAAGGAGGCCCTCGAAAAAAAATGAATGAAATGATGGATAACTTTTCCCACATCCTTCAATGACTGCCCACTAGCGGAAAATCTACATCCAACAGCCACTCTGGAGGCGCAACTCCCTTTAAGGTACAATTAAACTTTGAAATTCCCATATTTGAGGGTCAAATAGATGCAGATGTTGTAGATAGATGGTTGAATATATTAGAAGGATATTTCTCGATTCATGACTTTTCCAACTGGGAGAATATTATTTTTTCACTCCTCAAAGCTACCCCCCATGTCAAGGACTAGTGGGAAACCTACTGTGAGAAAAAGGACGAGAAAAAACCCTCTCTATTCTTAGCCATACCCACTTGGAATTATTTTCGAGACGCCATCAAGGAACAATAATATCTCGTGGGAAGCTATGAGGACAAGTACATACAATGGACCACGTTGCAGCAACAAAGGGATCAAGATGTGCATGAGCTGACGAATCTGTTCCATACCCTGAGCAAAAATTTGGGTATCAAATATTCAGAGAAACATTTGGTGCTAAAGTATCAAAGTTGTATGCACAAATACATTCAGGAGGAAATTCAGTTCCTCAACATATCCTCGCTTGGTATGCCATATCGATATGCTGCCAAGATTGAGCAGAAATTCAAATAGAGAAAGAGATACTTTGGATATGTGAATCAAAAGAGAAGGAAAGGGGCACCAAAACTGTACAACAAAGGACAAAGCCAAGGCATGGCGACCCAATACAACCTACCAAAGACACAAGAAAAGAAAAACACCGTGAAGCCTAAGAAGAACACTGGAAAGTGGTGTGACTTCCATAAGAGCTCCACTCACAACACAAGTGAGTGTCAGACCAAGAAGTCGTTGGTGGCCGAGATGAGGGCTTCTGAATCAGATGCATGCTCTGAATTTGAATCATAACCTGACAATGGGAATGAAAAAGGGAAACAGATTATTGATGCAGAGCCGAATTCCACTGTTGCCACTGCGAAGATCCAGAAGGAGGAACCGGAAGGTCCAGAGGAGGAGGAGTGTCTCTTCCACACCCATATGTGGGTAAAGGGTTCCCTGCTACAGTTCATTGTCAACAATGGGAGCCCAAAGAGCCTCATTTCAACAGACGTTGTGAAGCACTTGGGCTTGCCAACCACAGCACACCCATAGCCATACAACATCGGTTGGCTTCACCAAGGACGGGATCTCTGCGTCAGCCAGCAGTGTCACCTTCCATATAGCATCAAGTCCTTCACAGATGAGGTATTATGTGACATTGATCCTCCTAATGTTTCAGATGTATTATTAGGCCAATCATACTTGTGGAAGCGACATGTTGTGTATGAGTGCCAACCTCGTGCTGTTATTGTTACTTTGGGAAATAAGCTGTAGAGGATACCAGAGGTACCACCGCCTATCACTATCTCTTTGGTTAATGCAAGACAATGCAATAAGCTCATTTCTCAAACCAGGAAACTTGTTTTCCTGATGATCTACCCCCAGGGCAAGAATAAGACTGTGGCCAAGACCTCTAGAGAGGGCTCCTCTGCACGACAACAACAAATAGACAAGGTTGTGGAGGAGTACGCGGACATATTCACCTCACCCATAGGGGTTCTTTTGCACTATCAGGTCAAGCACCCCATTGATCTAACCCCAGTTCCACCACTACCCAATGGACCAATCTATCGGCGCTCTGTTATGGAGAACGATGAAATCAAGAGGGAGATTCACACATTGGTATATGATGCTTGGATGGATGTGGCTAATTTGGCATTTTACAGTGGGAAATACATGGAGATTAGCTTTGGAAATCATATTGAAGATATGATGGAGACTACTTCATGGACCTTGAAATGACTTACTTTACTTGATAGAAATGGTTCTTGATCAAGTTTGAGTTATGACATGGATCTGGAAATAAATTATGAAGGCATGAGAATGTGCATGCTCGTGGATTAAGTGTGATTTTTGGATTGATCACCCAACTATCTTGAATCATGGGGGTCTACATTGTGCAGATGCATGGTGGAGTTGTGTTATAGTACATGCAACAGAGTTCACATGATGAACGACACATGATTGATCAACACAATATATGTTGCACTATGAGCATGTAGCCGAGTGGGAAAGATAAACTTTCCATGATGGAGGCACTATGTGAAGATTAGGACAGATGTGGTTGATGATTATGGATCAAGGAGTTGTCTGCATTTATGGATTCATAAGACTTGGATATATTTATGTGATATTGGAGCAGAGGTGGGTAGCATGGACATTTGGATGTTGGAGCTAGCGAAACTTTGTGACAGGTGATCGAGTTGTTGAGGATGACAACCTTATTTAAAGTGGGGGAGGATGTCAGGACCCCAAGTTGGGATTCATATGAATGAGTTGTTGCAGGCACACCCATGTGTGATGAGCACCCGTATTAACCAACTTAGGTAGAGGGTGACTTGGAGTGACGTCTGGACGTGCGATGATGTTCACACACATTGCGGGCACCCGCCCATAGCAATGAGAGATCGAGTCCTAGTAGCATGCACGATGGACAAGCGCGTCATGTTGACGAGCATATGAGGCATGTGCAGGTTGGGCGAGTTGACACAGTAGGCAACCCCAAGTTGGGCACCCAAGTGAGCACACACCCGAGATAGAAAATACACCCACATTTGGAACATTCGTGTAGAAATCGAGCAAGTGGGTGGCATGACCTGACCCAAGAGGTAGGGAACTACACAATGGCGAAATGATGGATGGTTGGGCCGTCATGATAAAACATGTGCATGATGACTTATACACATGACTGGGTTGAAATTTGGATAAGAAAAGGGACACGACAGTTGGGTAGCACTTGGGACCATGCCACTCATATAAATAAAAGGTGGATAATGGATCATTTGGCTTCAACGAACTCGTTATGAAATATATCGAAAAATATAAGGGTTGAGCGAGGGGATAAGGAGGAGAACTACAAAGGCAAAGAACGAATGGATAGTTCGTGTTGTAGGCAGGCTGATTCAAGTTGAAGGTAAGAGAATTGAGGCAGAAAGGACGAGTCGGGTCACTCGGGAAGCATGCCTTACAACGTGTAGGCCATGCGCCATCCCCGAAGAGCATAATTTTGGGTTGTTTGTAGACAATTGGTAACTAGAGCAGACAAAGGGGAGTTGGGTGCAGAATTAACACAGCTGCAGAAGTTTGGGTCACATGTAGTTTGGGTTGAATCATTTATGTCGCATGTAGAATGGGTGACAACACGACCCTACTGCATGACAGACATGACCAACGTGCTAAAAGTGTTAGGTAGGTCTGTGAGTTGGGAAGAACATGCAAAATTTGTTATGATAGTGCAGGGAGGGGGAATTTTTGTGTTGGACAATTGTGCACGGGTTTAAGAAATTTGGTTAAGTGTGTAGGCCAAGTCAGTTGGCTACATAACTTATGTAGAACGTGTATTTTGTAAAATACTGAACTGTTATATATTTTTATTGGGAATAATTTACAGGAGTTTCCCCTCCCAAGTATATATGAGTATACTTGTGTTGTTTCTGATTTCCATTGCATATTTATGAAATATTGATTATTGAATATAAGATATTACGCTGCATTGAATAAGAACACTTGTTGGAAATTTGCTAAGTGTTGAGATAGGAATATTCCATAACTTGTAGTATTGGTGAAAAGAAGTATAGTGGTGTTGTACCCACTATATGTGGTTGAAAGAATAACACAAGTATAAGGTCATGAAAAAGGGGCTCCTGGATCATCCAATTTTTCTTCCACAACTTCTATTGATTGCACCTACAAGTTTCATCTCTCATTCATAACATATACATTTACAAAAAGTAGTTTGGAAGTGCTCCACCAACATTGCACTTCTTAATTTAAATCCTCCTCCCTATGATTTTGATGCATTAGAACCACATATGATCCAGGTGGATATTGGTGTCCACCCACCTATTCCATAGGGGGCCCCACCAATGTCTCTTTCAGTTTTTTTGTTTTGGCACCACTTACTATTTTTAGCATTTTTTCAGGTCTTGAACTTCTAGAGTCGTTTTGAGGCCCTAAAAGGCGTTTTTTGGGCATCGCACCTCCGGTGAATAATTTGTCATTCTAGAATTGATATTCACAGTCAGGATTTGCATTCCTCAGATAGATCTTTCTAACGATGTATCATGTGCATAAAATGGAGATAGTATGCCAAAGTTACGACCCCGGGAAGTTGAAACACTAATTTACCCAAACAGGGCCCATAGTTTTGGCACTTCATCTCCTAGGGTTAAGCTTTTGGATGTTTATGGTTTTCCATTGTTTCTCTATAATAAATATGCCCTCAAGCCTCATTGGAACACAGTTCAAAGGCTTGTAGTCGCCACATCTCTTCTCAGAGATAAGCTACCAAAGCCATAGCTAGTTTATTTCCATTATGTCTGTAAGCAAATTTCAGTTTTATGATATTAATGAAATGAAGTGTTATTTCCACTGCATATTTGTATTTATGGTTATATGTGTATTCTGTTGTTTTCTTGCATAAATCCATATTAGTGGTATTAGAGCGGTCTGCTTTTTTCTCGATCCTTCTTTGCATGTCCCCAACAAGGTTGGGGTATAAGGAGTTAGCGCTCGATCTAGTTGAACCTTTGCAATATTATCCTTGCAAATTCCAACCGCCACCCATGGGGGACGAAATGGAAGATGAGGGAGCAGGAGATCCTATCAGAATATTGCTCGAGGAGGCCCTTGAAAAACAAAGGAATGCGATGATGGATAAATTTTCCCACATCCTTCAACGAATGCCCACCAATGGCGCATCTGAATCCAACAGCCACTTTGGAGGCACCAATCCCTTCAAGGTAGAATTAAACTTTGACATTCCCATATTTGAGGGTCAAATAGATGCAGATGTCGTAGATAGATGGTTGAATCTATTAGAAGGATATTTCTTGATTCATGACTTTTTCGACCAGGAGAAGATTATTTTTTCACTCCTCAAAGCTACCCCCCATGTCAAGGACTAGTGGATAACCTACTGTGAGAAAAAGGATGAGACAAAAACCTCTCTGTTCTCAGCCATACCCACCTGGAATTATTTTTGAGATTCCGTCAAGGAACAATAATATCCCGTTGGGAGCTATGCGGACAAGTACATATAATGGACCACGTTGCGGAAATAAAGGGATCAAGATGTGTATGAGCTGACGAATATGTTTCACACCCTGCGCACAAATTTGGGTATCAAAGATTCAGAGAAACATTTGGTGCTAAAGTATCGAAGTTGTCTACACATATACATTTAGGAGGAAATGGAGTTCCTCGAAATATCCTCACTTGGTATGGCATACCGATATGCTGCCAATATTGAGTAGAAATTCAAACAAAGAAAGCGAGACTTTGGATTTGGAAATAAAAATCAAAGGAAAGGTGCCCCCAAACCGCAGAACAAAGGACAAATCCAAGGCATGGCGACCCAATACAACCTACCAAAGCCACAAGAAAAGAAAAACACCACAAAGCCCAAGCAGGACACGGGAAAGTGGTGTGAGTTCCATAAGAGCTCCACTCACAACACAAGTGAGTGTCAGGCCAAGCAGTTGTTGGTGGCCGAGATGAGGGCTTCTGAATTAGATGCATGCTCTAACTTTGAATCATAACCTAACAAGGGGAATGACAAAGGGAAACAGATTATTGATGTGGAGCCCAATGGCACTGTTTCTACTGTGAAGATCCAGAGGAGGGGGAGCATCTCTTCCACACCCAAATGTGGGTAAAGGGTTCCCCACTACAGTTCATTGTCGACAATTAGGAGCCAAAAGAACCTCATTTCAATAGACACCGTGAATCGGTTGGGCTTTCCGACCACAGAACACCCATATCCATACAACATCAGTTGGCTTCACCAAGGACGGGATCTTCGCGTCAGCTGACAGTGCCACCTTCCCTATAGCATCAAGCCCATCACGGATGAGGTATTATGTGACATTTCTCCTCCTGATGTTTCTGATGTATTATTAGGCCAACCATACTTGTGGAGGCAACACGCTGTGTATGAGTCCCAAACTCACGTTGTTATTGTTACTTTGGGAAATAAGTTGTAGAGGATACCAGAGGTACCACTGCCTGCCGCTATCTCTTTGGTTACTGCAAAACAATGTAGTAAGCTCATTTCCCAAACTAGGAAATTTTTTTTCCTGATGATCCAGCCCCAGGGCAAGAAGAAGATTATGGCCACGACCTCCAGAGAGGGCTCCTCTGCATGACAACAACAAATGGACAAGGTTGTGGAGGAGTACGGGGACATATCCACCTCACCCATAGGAGTTCCTTTGCACTGTCAGGTCAAGGACCCCATTGATCTGACCCCAGGTGCACCGCTACCCAATGGACTGATCTATCGGTGCTCTGTTATGGAGAATGATGAAATCAAGAGGGAGATTCAGGAGTTGCTATAGAAAGGTCACATCTAGCCAAGTTCATCACCCTGTGGGAGCCCGATCGTGTTGATATAGAAGAAGGATGGGACTTGGAGACTCTGTATTAACTATCAGGCACTGAGCAAGATCACTATCCGGAATAGGTACCTGATCCCACTATTGATGACCATCTGGACCAACTCAAAGGGGAGAAATATCTCAACAAGATCAACTTGAAGTCTAGGTATCACCAGTTACCAATTGAACCCTCTGATGTGTGGAAGACGACCTTCAAAGCCAAGGAGGGCCTTTTTGAATGGGTGGTCATGCCTTTCGGGTTGACGAATGCTCCCGCAACCTTCATGAGGTTGATGGATGACATCTTGTGACCATTCATCAACTCATTTGTAGTGGTGTACTTGGATGACATTCTGATCTTCAGCCAGACTTGGGAAAAGCACCTCCACCACATCCGACAAGTCCTCCAAACACTGCGGCAACACAAGTTGTGTGCCAATTTGTAGAAGTGCACTTTTGTCATGACCCAGGGTCAATATCTGGGATACATTATTGATGAAAGGGGGGTGCATGTGGATCCAACAAAGATCCAAGTCATTCAGGATTAGCCAGCCCCAACCACTCTAACATAGCTTCGCAACTTTATGGTTCTTGCTAATTTCTACTATAGTTTCGTGTTGGGATTCTCTCATATCACTTGGCCCTTGAGTCAAGTCACCAAGGGAGGAGCGAAAGAAAATTTATTTTGGTCAGAATCTCAATAGAAGACGCTCATAGAATTGAAACATCGCCTGTGTTATGCCCCAGTGCTGACATTAACACTTGCAACAACCATTTGAGATCAAGACAAATGCCTCTAACTATGGTATTGCGGAAGTTCTTACTCAACAGGGACATCCAGTGGCATAACACACTGAGACATTTTCTGACACAGTTCACAAGTATCCCACTTATGACAAAGAAATGCATTCCATTGTGCAGGATTTTTGACAATGGAAGCATTACATTGTGGGGAAGGAAACAATCATCCACACAGACCACCAACCCCTGTAGTTTATACAGACACAAGGGAAGTTTCAGAACGATCGCCATCAGAAGTGGTCGACATATCTACAACAGTTTCATTTAAACATCAAGTACAAGAACGGTAGCACCAATAATGTAACAGACTACCTGAACTAACCACCGATCGTGGCGCTAACCACCATTCTCAACTCTTGTGGGCACGAGACTTATGATTGGCCATTTCTCTACAAAAGCGATCCAGAATTTGGCCACACATACAAGACACTCTTGGGGGTCATGCAAGTTCCAAATTTTCACCTCCAAGATGCACTGTTATGTCACCTAGGACACCTTTGTGTTTCTTCAAGTGAGAGTACTAACATGATATGGGAAGCACACTACAATCAAGTCGCTGGGATTTCGGGGTCGAGAAAACAGTGGCAGTACTGTAGAATTATTTCTATTGGTCGAACCTTAGACAAGATTTCGGGAAGTACATGAGATTCTGCACTGCTTGTGCCATTGCCAAACCGACCATTAAGAAGCAAGGCCTCTATGCTCTGCTACCTACCCCTAGTCGACCTTGGGAATCCATCTCCAAGGATTACATGTCAGGCCTTCCTTCTACTAAGCATGGAAATGACGGTTTTTTGATAGATTATCGAGGATGGCCATTATGGCGGCCTACAAGAATAATATCACATCAGAAGCCACTGCTAAACTCTTCTTTGAATGAGTGTCGGTGCACTTTGGGATACCACAGTCTATCATATCAGAACGGGAAAGAAAGTTCCTCAACACATTTTGGTTCAGCCTATAGTCAATGCTGGACACCAAGCTCACCAAGTCTACAGCTCTCCATCCCCAAACTAATGCCTAGACAGAGGTCATCAACGGGATGATTGTACACATTTTGCGCATGTACAATTCAAAGCATCCACACACATGGGATGAATGCCTCCCCTATGTACAACACAGTTATAATGGGGCTCTCCATAGCTTAACCGGCCACAACCCCTTTCAGGTGGGCTTGGGATTGCAGCCATTATGTCCCACTAATGTAGCCATGCCATTTGCAGCTACTCAAGCTAATTCAGCTCATGTCTAGTCTGAAGCTGAAAAAGAGAACATATTCATCGAGTGCATTCAGCACATATGCCAATAGGTTCATGGCATATTTGATAGATTCAATGCTAAGTACAAGTAACGAAATGATCAATATCAAGTGCCACACAACTTCCAGGTGGGTGACAAAGTGTGGCTACATTTGCAAAAGGATCACCTCACTAGACCCCACCACAAGCTTCACCTACTCTGATATGGGTCATACACCATCACCAAACCTATACGGAACAATTCCTTTGAGCTCATTATTCCACCATTCCTTGGTCTGCATCCAGTATTCAATGTGGACTGCCTTCATCCCTACTTCCCACCTCTACTGGACACCTCTAACATTGCAGAACAACTCACACCAACAAAGTTAAACCCAGACTACATGGAACATGACAACACAGATTTTATCGTGGACATGCAAATCAAGAACACTCCCCAAGAGAAGATCCAACTGTATCGGGCTGTCAAAGTTGGCCAACTCCTGCACCAAGGCAAGTAGTTCACCAGGGACCAAGTTCAACAGAAGTTTCCTCATCTCATGGAGGAACTCAACACAATGGGGACCATTGCTTCCTAAGGGGGGAGGAATGATCCAGGTGGATATTCATGTCCACCCACCTATTCCACTTGGGGCCTCACCATTTTCTCTTTTATTTTTTCAGTTTCGGCACAACTTACCATTTTTAGTAGTTTTTTGGGTCTTCAACTTCCGGAGCCATTTTGAGGCACTAAACGACATTTTTTGGGCATCGCACCTCCGGTGAACATGATTCTATTTGAAAATCAATATTCATGGTTATTAGTTGTATTCCTCCAATAGATCTTTCTAACAATGTATCATGTGTATCAAATGAAGATAATATGCCAAAGTTACGACCCTGGGAAGTTGAAACACCAATTTACCCAAACGAGGCCCATAGTTTTGGTGCTTCATCTCCTAGGGTTAGATTTGTGGATGTTTAGGGTTTTCCATTGTTTCTCTAAAATAAACATGCCCTCGAGCCTCATTGTAACACAGTTCAGAGGCCTGTAACCACAACATCTCTTCTCAGAGATAAGCTACCAGTGCCCTAGCTAGTTTATTTCCATTTTGTCTGTAAGAAAATTTCAATTCTATGATATTAGTGAAATGAAGTGTTATTTCCACTGCATCTTTGTATTTATGGTTATATGTGTATTCTGTTGCGTTCCTGAATAAATCTAAATCAACATATGAGCAAATAGTTTTTTTTTTCCATCAGGGCAAGCTTCATTGAGTTTATGTCGTTAATTGTAACAGCCAAACTAAGGATACAAAGCTGGAAGAATGTAACTTAGAGGACATTATTAAAAATATATATAACAACAATGATCTATATCTAACATTTAAAAACGCTGCATGGGAAAGAGCTCATTGGAAATATCCTTGAACTTATAGGAAATGGACTTCAACGCTTATGACGAGCTTCTAAAATAATTCAAGAAAACTACATATTTAGAGAGTCATGGGGTTCTTTACGATGGAAATAGATCTAAATTTATTCTCTTGTGGGTTTTCTATGGATTGATGACCTAGAATGGTGTGAGCCCCAAAGTCAACAAAATCAATGGAGTGCGGGGGAACCTGCCTAGTCAGAGCTTAACAAAGGGGAAGGTCTACATTTGGCTGCATGGCAAAAAACCACCCCAAATTTCAAAACCAAATCAAGGGGCTACAAAACCTCGCCCCTCAAATTTAATAATATATATTTAGTTTATAAAAATAAATACATATTTATTTTATATTTTATCTATGTTATAATAATTGGATAAATTGTACATCAAATTTTAAACATTTGGATTTGCAAGATAGTTAAGATTCAAAAATTACAATATATATATTTTTATGAGAATTTTTAATAATAAGATTATTAATATAGCATACTAACAATAATATAATGAATTTATCTATAATTTTATAATACTGTATTTAAATATACCATATAAAAAAAACTAAGAAATCTATTTATGTTTTTTTTAATATATTTAATTTTTTAATTGTCTTGAAGAGTGATATATATATATATATATATATATATATATATATATATATATATATATATATATATATATATATATATATAAAAGCCCATAACAATAAAATGAATAGGAAGTGGAATTTAACAAGTAATTTAATATCTAGAAATGCTTTAAAAACACATCTATAATCTAAATTTTAATTATTATTATTATTATTATATATATATATATATATATATATATATATATATTATATTTTCTATATCAATTTTTCTTTCATTCATCTAAATATATAACTTATTAATATTATTTTTATATATCATAATTTTATCAAAATGTTGGTAGAATACAAATTGCTTCTTCCATTAAATATTAAAAGAAAAATCCAAGGGTTTTAATTTTAAATTATCCAAAAATAAATAAATAAAATAGTTTTGGTTGTATAGGAAATCTGTAACCTCTCCTTTGAAAAGAAAAATGGTTCTATCGAAAGGGGGCATCAAGCAAGAATACCGAAATACCGGCCTGACCTCTGAAAAAAAAAAACTGTAGTCACATATGAGGCATCAGGAATTTCTATCCGGCCTATAGCTTTCCCATTTGATTTGAGGCATTTACTTTCTCGCAAAGAGATTGTTTCCATACTAAATGACAATTCTCAAACAATTTTTCTGCCAAAATTTGCATTTTCCACAATGCAATTGGAAATGTCATCTCATTTAAACACTATCAATGTCATCACAAAAAAAGAGAAAAAAAACAATGATTTTTTGAGCAATATTATGCAAAAAAAAAACTTTATACAGTATTCAAATATTCACTTCTATTATAATACAAATTATGCAAATTTCCATAATGAAAAAGTGACTAAAATATTTGAGAAATCTAATTTTTTACCAAATCTATTTCTATTCAGGAAATTTACATTTCTAATTTTTATTAAATGTATTTATTTTTAGACAATTTACATGAAAATGTAGAGCTCTCATGCAACGGAACTTAAAATCTGAGCATGCACACTACATTCTATTAATCAAAGAGGGTTACATATATACATGAAGTATTATCTCAAGATAGGGAAACTATCTTGGACGCACAATAAGTTGGTTGAGAGAATATCTCAACCACACACCAAACTAGGAACCTATAGATTCAGCTAACTCCTATGGAATAGGAAGAGACTCCATACATAGAAAGTCACAACTGAGACAAGTAGGAATTACATATTCCAACACACCCCCTTAATGACTACATGTCTCAATATCAATCTGCAAAGTCTAGTTGTGGTCAACATAAAAAAAAAAAATGTCGATGTCCATATAAAGGGGCAACCATTTATCAGAATGCATGGGTGCCAACCGCTGCAACCGCCAGTCTTGTAGGATGTCATTCGCATACATGGTTATGTCAACCATTATCACTGCATACATGTACCTGTAGCTGCAAATCCCCCTCCAACGTGGGTTTTATCAGATTACACATAACCATGCTTTAGGTTTTATTGTATTACCCTCCACCATGCCAATAAGGGCACTCAGCCACCAAGGGCCTCAAATTTTCTGCTACGGCACTCCACCCACTAAGACTCACCAGCTTATCTGAGACGATCTCACTAGATCTTCAAGCATGAGCTCTCTGGCTCAACAGGAAGAAGCTCTCTAGCTTCACTCAATGATTTGCATCATGAGCTCTCTAGCTCCACAGCATGAGCTTTTTGGCACCTTCAATCTGAACAGACTTACTCCTCCAATACGAGCTCATTGGATCCTCTATCACGGATCACACTTGTAGTGATCCTCACAATTTACCGGTGATCTTCATTGCCTCTACTTCCACGGCTCACTAGCATCCTAACTCAAACAAACCCAGGGTTTTCTCGGCTCACCCTCAACCATGACAAGGGATTTTTAGGGTGACCCTAAACCATGCCTACAAGACTCCCTGTCCACTTCACTCTCACACGTGTCTTCCGGCTTACCAAAAACCTGCAATTACAAAGTGGTTATTAGATTACCACAAACTTCACGGGGATACATATACCTCATCAGGCTTACATTACACACTCCAACTCTTGGAGTTACGAGGTACATACTCTATAGAGACCACTACATAAACATCCTAAACATGATTACTAATAAATGTATGTGACCATCATCAAGAGACTATTCCACAAACTCACACAAACTCAATTGTCCATCCTCCTCCAATCTCTCATGCTTCCATCTTTAGTGTCATGTCTTCATTACATCTGGTGGTTAATCATTCCTGCAAATAGATTTGTCTACTATTGAAATGGCCATTTCCAACAAAGACACAAATGTGTGACAATAGTTGCCAAACTAAATATCACTCTATTCTTTCAACCTTAATTACATCAATGAAATAACATCTTCTAAAAATTTTAAACAATGGCAACATGACATCATGTAGGGGAGCACTAAGATCCATTAACTAATGAAAATGCATAAATATTCTTCCTTTCTTCTCTCTTCCATATGCTTAGTTAGGCATCATCATGGACACTACAAAGGAAATCCATATCTTCGCACTTTCTTCAAATTTCTCTGGCATAATACCCCTAGATATCACAAAAACAAATCTCGGGAATATAAACCATTGACAATAAATCACTCGACGTGATCACTGTTCAAAACACATTGCAAAAAATATCTATGAGAATTTGGCCTCCTCCATGGTCGAGTCTCGGTCACCACCAGAGGTAATCTCCAAGCAAGCCATGAAAAAATCACACGACTCCTATGTCCATCAAATAAATTTTGCATCGACATAATCTGACCTTTTCCTGTCAAACCAAATTTCCTAATTTCCGCGCACATTTTCTCTTTATTCAATCCCTGGATATTCATTCATCATGTATTGGAGCGCAAACATAGAAATAATATTTTATCTGCCTAATGCAGGGGTGAAACTGAGCCATTCGAAGATGGTTATGGTGATTGACTATTTCGTTGCTATGCACATATTCAGTGACACTTCCCAAAAATTATTTCCCATATGCACCTAATCTATCTCGAATAAATACACAAACAATTCAGATTAAAGACTCATCCCCAGTGAAGCCTACTTGTACCCAATTATACGAAAGAGTTAGAGACCACCAAAGTTCTGACCCGGTTCACAATTCAAACCCCTTCCTCGGCAACCAAAGCGACTGACAGAATTGATTTTTGGAGCGACTATGGCATTGGTCGAAAACAAGCACAAATTGAACGTTGCAGCAGACTTTGCAACCGAAATATTTTCCTTGGTCCTCAAACAATTTGGCCCGTCTTGCCACAAATAACCCTCAATAAAATAGCAACATCGGTGTTCCAATACACCTCAAAATCTAGGCATGCACACTACATTCTATTAATCAAAGAGGATTACATATATACATGAAGTATTATCTCAAGATAGGGAAACTATCTTGGATTCACAATAAGTTAGTTGAGATAATATCTCAACCACACACCAAAATAGGAACCTATAGATTTAGCTAACTCCTATGGAATAGGAATAGACTCCATACAAAGAATGTCACAAATGAGACTTGAGTAGGAATTACATATTCCAATAATGGAAATTATCTGCTTCACAGGAAATTGGAAAAATGCCATGGTGGATTCGATAACCACGTAATTTCATCAATTTATCTATATATTGTGTTAAAGATGACAACACATGGGCAAAACAGTCTATGTAAATCTAAAATCGCTAGAAAATTTCCTTCAAACCTCATCTGAATTTCCATGCCAAAATGCAGATGGGTGAATTCATTACTCTTCTCTAGAATCAAGAACAGATAGCAAAAAAAGCATATGCAAAAGGATTCCATACCATTTAACAAGCTTCTTCATTCATTCATGTACCTTTCTGCTTAATTTCGTTGGCTATTATAGTTGATCGAAATTGTTGACAAAACGTGACTCCACCCCCTGTCGCTCATTTTTAAATATCCTTAATTTTTCATACACTATTGGATATAGTTGGATTCGCCCAGATAAACAGATTGTCTCAGTGATATTCAGATATTGAATTTGTTTACAAGGACACATATATTACATAGTATGGTTATCCAACATTTTTTGACATTTTTTATTACTTTTAAATTAATACAAAAAAATGAATTAAAGGTAATAAAAAATGTCATATTATTAATTTAAATTAATAAAAAATAAAATAAAAATTTTTCATAAATTAGTATATATATATATATAATTATGCCAAAAGGTGTTTTTTTTGTTGGCTTGGAGTGGGAAAACAATGTTCATCTCAGCCAATGAGAGAGCTTGAATTTCGCCCTTCCAACCAATTAAATGTTTCCATTTATTTGTCCCTCCAACCAATAGAAATTTTCCTTCTCTAATTTTCCATCTGGCTAGCTTTTGGAACTCGTTTTCCCCGACTGCCTGCAACTATCTATTGACACTGCCTCCTTAGCCATACATGTTTGAAATTTCTATGCCCATGCCACACGATAGAACCAGAATGTGCTCTTAGGTTGATTTGAAATACATAGACCTCCATCGCCAAGGTTAATTTGGACATTTTAACATCTGTCTCTTGTCATGGGCATCCAATGAGACAGACAGGTTGTTGGCTCTAACTAAAATTGGGTTTTGGTATTTGATAATATGGTTATGGACAAGAAAGAGAGATATAATTTGTTTCACTCTAGATAATGTCAGCGTTAGTGGAAGAGTCTCGAACTGGAGACCTCTTCATGAATTTGACAAGGGATCTTAGAGAGGAGCTTGCACAGTATAGTCCTTATACATCTGAGTTAACATATCTATGTTTTATTTATTTTTTCTTTCAAAATGGTCTCACGGATTAGATCATGCCCACAAAATGCAAACTTTTCCAAGATATTTGGATGATAAGGTCTATTTTGGGAAAAGAGGTGGGGATAGTACACCTGGATCTACAACGGGAAGAACTTTTCAATATTCAAAAAGACCTGTATCTTGGTCAGGGCTCTCAAATGGTGGAAGGAGCCATGATTCATTCTAAAGGCATAGGTTAAGAGGTGGGGAAGTCACGGTGGTAGATGTATGGATGAGCTCCAATGAAAGGCAGAGAGGGGTACATGTTGACCGGGAGAGGATTTTTCAACAAAGAAATAGGTTTGGAAACTTTATTAAGTGCATACAATAGTACCTTTGATTATTGCTCACTATGGTTTAATGTGCAATGTCTCATGTCAATTTGGGATTCGGTAGGTAAATTTCAGTTTATTTTGACTCTACTATTGGATACTCTGGTATCTTTCAAGTTGAATTCGAGATAAAGATTGTGATTGCAGTCCTCAAGTATGCTTCTTTGGAGGCGCTTGCAATATCATACATTATTTATAGTTCCAAGTTTGTTCCCAATCTTAGTTCATTTTCCAGCACACACATATTTACTTTGAATTCATCCATGAAGATCTACCATGTAAAGCACTCATGTTTTCGAACCAGTGGCCAATGAATTTTGGCCTCTCTTCAAATATTTCAGTGAAATTCCCTTTAGATAGGTTATAGGGTTTTGGTATGTGATAATATGGTTATGGATGAGAAAGAGAGATATACCTCATTTCACTCTAGATAATGTTGGAGTTGGGGGCAGAGCCTTGAACTGGAGACCTCTGCATGAATTCGACAGGGGAACTCAGAGAGGAGCTTTCCCAGTATGGTCCTTCTACGGTTGAGGTTACATATCTAGGGTTTTATTTATTTTTTCTTTCTAAATGGTCTCATAGATTAGATCATGCCCACAAAATGTAGACTTTGCCAAAAAATTTGGATGATAAGGTTTGTTTTTGGAAAAGAGGTGGGGATAGTAGACCTAGATCTGTAGTGGGAAGACCTTTTGAATATACAGAAAGACTTGGTTCTTGGTCAGGGCTCTCAGATGGTGAAAGGAGCCATGATTCATTGGAAAGGCCTAGGTCACGAGGTAGGGAAGTCACGCTGACATATGTATGAATGAGCTCCAATGAAGGGCAGAGAGGGGTTAAAGTTGACCGGGAGAGGAGTTGTAGATAAATAAACAGGTTTGGAAACTTTATGAAGTGCATACAATATTACCTTTGATTACTTATCACTATGGTTAAATGTGTAATTGTCTCATGTTAATTCAGGAGCTAGCTGGTAAATTTCAGTTTATTCTGACTCTACTATTGGATACTCTGGTATCTTGCAGGTTGAATTCAAGACATATATTGTGATCGCAGTCTTCGAGTGTGCTTTTCTTTGGAGGAACTTGCAATCTGTTACATTATTTATAGTTCAAATTTCGTTGTCAATCTTAGTTCATTTTCCAACATACACATCTTTACTTTTAAGTCATCCATGAATATCTACCATGTAAAACATTGATGCTGTTGAACCAGTGACCAATGAATTTGGGCCTCTCTTTAAATATTTTAACCCCTTATATAGGTTATATCTTATTTATTGATGTCTTCTCTCCATTTTTTACAACTTAAATTATAGTAATCCTTTCTGTCAATTCTTTCAAAGTATGTTGTTGGAGTTTTCAGCTATCGGGTTTCCAACTTTTCTGATTTAGATATTCTATCTAGGTTGAATTTTCTTCCTCAGCAAATTAAATTTAGGAATTTGAGGGTTGCAGTGAAGACTCACTGAATGAAGAGGTGTGTATTTGACTGGTGATCAGATCTCACTATTTTGTGAATGACCAATTACTTTTACTTGTTTGTTTCAACATTAATTTTATAACAATGCCCTTTTTGTTATGTTGTTTTTATTTATGGGATTGATGTGTCCTCTTATTAAACCATCTTTGTCATTATCAAGATAACTATAAGTGAGTATTAGGTTTATTATATATTTACATTGAATGCATTGGCCAATTTTGTTAATTCGGTATTTAGTTAACACTGGTATAATCTTACTCTTCTTGTGAATGTCAGTGGGTAGGTCAGTGACATCATCAGTTTGAACTTCTTCTCATTCATCTCATTTCATGTTTGCAACATAAATGAATACTTCTATGTTGATTCTTGTTACACAGTAATTTGTCACCGTCCCTGCAATACCCATCTCACCCATTGGAGGGTCGTTTTTGTGACCAATAAGCAGTGTCATGCCTTGCAAATACCATCACTACATCCCTTTCCATGAGGACAACATTTCTTCGGTTGATCATTTCCTGATCAGACCCCTAAAAACACATATTTTTGCCTTGGTGCTGGTAGCCCGTTATGTACTCACGTCAATGAGGAAAATTAGCACTGAGCCCGCGCCAATTGGCACTCTGTCTCAGTTAAGCACCTGCGCCAATCTTCTTTTGGAAAGTTTTTAAAAAAAGAGGCGAAGTTTTGATTACAACAACTTCGTGGATGAGTCATCAGGAGTGGTTTCGACTGAATAACCACGGCCTTCCTCCTTTGGCCTCTTGGTTCCACCTTATGGGGAACCTCCCAAGGGATAAGGCCTCCCTTCCACTATTGTAGGGATCCCAACCTCCTCCTCTCCTCTATAAATATAGCCTTCATCCATTGATGAAGGGGCTGAAGGGCTGAATGGCTAAATAGCTAGTCTCCAAGTTCTCAAGAGGCTAATGTTGCAAGAGCTTTGATCCATTCCCTTAAGGCCAAATCCAAGCAAGGAGATCATTTTCGAGACGTCTGAAGAGAGAGGTTTGTCCCATCCCTAACAGGCTTTATCGAGACACGTTCTGTTGACGACCCTCTGAAGGAGAATTCAGCGTCAGAGCTATGGTTGTATTCTTCTTTTGATTAATTAATGATAAGTGACTATTGGTTATGGTTCCACTCCTGTTCTTGATGATGATCATGAGTTATGTCTTCTCTGACTTCAACATATAGTTTCATATACTGGATTTTACGCTTGCGTTTTTTTTGTTTCTTGCGTGTGCAGGTGTCTAGTCACGGAGATCATGAGGATTGTGATCTGCCAGAGCTAAGGAACGGGAGCGCTACTTTCTCTACAAGTGACAGCGTTGGATTCCAGGTAAGCCTTCATCGCTAGTTGGTTTATTTGTAATTAGGAACTAGCACTATAGCGTGAACGATTGTTGCTAGACCCGATCTGGGCTAGTAGGGATCGCCTCTGTTCGTAGAGGGATTTACCTCCACAAAAAATTGGCAACTCCGTTGGGGATCGTTGGCTTGTTTTTGTTCTACTTTATAAGCTATAGATGGAGCCTGAAGTTAGCCAGATAGCCTTCGAAACGCTCTTGCTCTGAAATTGCGAAGTAGATCAAAGCTGCTTCAGTCAATCTCCGGTTTAGTTTATGAACTGAACACTTGGAGTATTGTCTTGTATTTTCGGTTGTTTCTCGATTCTGCTTGCTTGATCGGCTCTTTTAGTTGGCTCTTTTGTGTTTGGATTTTGGTTCAGCCCTAGAGGATCAGATCTGACCTCTGTTTTTCCGATTTTTCATCCTTTCATGGTTGGCTTGATTGGCGTGATTTCCACCCTAACAGTCGCGCCAATTGGCGCGGGTTGCTAGTTCATCACTCACGCCATCCCCTATCTGGCGCATATTACAACCAGACAGTCACGCCATCTCCTATAGGTGCTAGGGTTTACCCTTGTTCGGAAGTTTCTTTTGGTCAGTACTTTGCTTCTGGGTTTTTTTTAGATTCTTCTTGAAGTGGTGAGTCTGTCTTGGTTGGGAGAAATTATTTGTTTTTTCATTTTTAGGCGTTGGTGCTTGTTGTCAGTTAGCAACCCATGCCAATTGGGAATTGGCGCTAGTTTTCAGTGAGCAAGTCACGCCAGTTGGCGCTAGTTTTCAGTGAGCAAGTCACGCTAGTTGATCCTACAATTGGTCAAGATTCATCCTTGATCGATCCCGCTCCCCCGAAAATTCAAATTCAGGAATCCATCCCTGACCAACCATTGGTCGTGGGATCAGTTGAACTGGATCCGTATGCGATGCACCAGGTCTTTTCCGTTGAGAGTGGACCTCACACCCCTCATGTTCTGCTAGTTTCTTAAGATTCTTCGGAATTGGAGAAAGATTCTCCTGTCCCTATACCTCAAGAAGTTGCTCCTTCGCCTCCCATGATGGAGGTCTCGGAGGATACTTCCACCGCCTTCGAGATGGAGGTCGTGGAGGATGCTCCTTCTTCTTCTGTAACACTAGGGGAAGACCATCTCAGTTCAATGGTAACCCCTCCAAGTATTTTGGTCGCTTCCTTTGATTAGAGTCGATTTGCAGGATACCACCTTCCGTCTTATGTGCCTTTCGAGATAACGGTACAGGCCTTTGGTCTCGTTGTACCCAGCACCATTGTAGATGAAGGTGTGTCTGTTAGTATTTTATCCTCAACTACTTGGCAAGCGTTCGGTTCACCGCCGCTTGTGCCTGTTACATAGAATCTGTTGGCGTTTAACAGAAGAACGAGTCAACCATTAGGGATCCTTCCAAGGTTACCTGTTACTTTGGGAGGTAAAACCGTCCATGTGGACGTGATGGTTGTTCCAGGCCCCTTGGATTTCAATCTGCTCTTGGGGGGCAATTACACCTATGCCATGGGAGCGCTTGTCTCCTCCGTTTTTCGTGTGGTATGTTTTCGGCATGAAGGACAGATCGTGACCATTGATCAGCTTTCATTCTTTGGTCCTGATATGGCAGTTGGCCCGCCATCATCCCTTCCTGTTTTTTACCCACCCATTGTATCTGCCCCACCGCAGGTCAACTATGTGGCTACCTACCCTGTGCCTGTACCCAGTGATAGTGCCGTTGTGCATCAGGTGCTAGGGGCATTGGGTCCTAACTTCCAGGATGTTTTCCTTCCATCGGTAGTGGAACTCTTGGAAGAGATGACTTCTTTTTCATAATTATGAGGTCGGTCAGAGCATGGTTCCTTTCCTATGTCAAGCTCCCTAAAAAATGAAAGAAGGTTTTTGGAGCATAGTTCATTTTCCTGTGTCAAGCTGCTTAAACCATGAAACAAGGTGTCTTGAGGATAGTTCTTTTAATGTGTCAACCTCGTTAAAACAATGAAACACTTTCTTGTTCAATTCGAGTCTTTGATAAGATCTCGTAAAATCCTAGTCGAGTCTTTCTCTTGTTCTCGTAATTTGAACCTTCACTCCATCTGCCTTACATATGGACTAAAGCTTGGGGGGCATGTACCTCGGATTGATTCACCATGCTGGGGGGCATGCTTACTTTTTCAAGCATAGTTTATTTCCGTTTCAAGCTTGTGTAAAAATGAAATCGGTTTCAAGCATAGTTTATCTTTGTTTCAAGCTTGTGTAAAAATGAAACCAACTTCAAGCAGAGTTTCTTGATTTCAAGCTTGTGTAAAAATGAAACCTTTCCTTTTACCTCTTGTGATTGCCATTTTATTAGCCTTTTTTTCCAGATGAGCCTTGGTTTTCTCACTCCATCGTCACTATTTGCTTGGCCGATCATATGCCTTCACTTGGTTGTTTTACTCGTTCCTGAGGAACCGCTGTGATGAGTGGTCTTGTTAGCCAGCCTGTTGAAATTTATTTGTTCTGTGCAATTCCACCATTACCGGAACTAGTTGCTACCCTTTATACCACTCGTTCCTCCAGGAGGAGTCAACTTTCAACTCTTTTCTGACTCCCTAAACATGAAAATATTGCCAAGTCCCTTGTCGTTTTGATCTCGTTAAAGTGGCTACGAAACGACATCTACCCAGTATACGTTTACCCCTTTTTCGGGCTGGGATAGATTACTTACGAAAAAGGAATACCCTAGCCTATCGCGACTAGGAGGTTTTCTCAGATATTGTTTTCTACCTTTTCGGGTTTGAGAAACTATTTGCGAAAAGGGACCGTTGGAGTTTAATTTTCTGCTATCTTTTCAAACTCTCTAAACATGAAAAGACGCCAAGTTCTTCCTTTTTCAGACTCGTTAAACCTTGATGACATCGAATCCAGTCGTAATGACGATATCCGAGTTCCTCCTTCCTAGGGCTCGTAAAATGTACTAGGATGGACTTATATGACAAGCATATGGTATCCTCTTCAAGCTTGCGTAAAAATAAAGAGGTACTCACCGAAATGGTGGGGAAAATGGAACCAAAATCATTGTTGTGTCGGCAGTATGTCGCTCTTGAACATGGCACTTGTCTGCATTCGTGTCGGGTTGGGGACATCTCATCTCATTTTTTCACTTGCCTCCATGGGTTTGGGTGATCCCTTTTGACCTCTCATCTGCTATTTTCCTCGTCACCATGACCTCTAATATTTTGATGTCAAATACTGCCAAATCCACTATCGTGTTGCTGATATGTTCAAGAGAAGTTGACCTCTGCAAACATCAACCTTCCTCCGATTCTCACCTGATATTGATTCACAAAAACATTATGTTCCTCTGTCTCGCGTCGATGATGTGGGAACACTATGGCCCACCTTCGATCAAGGTCACTTCCTGTCGACTTTAGCTCATTATCCAGGAAGCTGATCTAGAGACTCCCTTCTGATACCTTGGAGCTTGCATGCCTCAATGGCAGGTTCTTCGCATTCGACGTGAGGTTTTCATCATTGGCCTTTGATCGAGTGATTCTGCGGGTTTTCGATGTCAGCTCCTTGATTCACATGCCATATATTGTACCTATAGTACCTTGAGGACCATTGTCATTATTGGTGGTACCTCTCGCGTCTGTTAACAACTTTCATCATTGACTGGTAATCAGGCGATGTTCTTGCATGTTCGACTTTAGCTCACATATTTGCATGCTTGAACTTGTAATTTGTTCGGGCCGAGATGGAGTGCAAGACCCTGGATTGTGTCTGTTGTAATCCAGGCTACGATATTGTGGATTATTATGATTATTTACATGACTCAGTAATTGGATGGATATGACCATACCTAAGTCTATTTATCGATCCTCATTGGATGGCTGCGTCCATACCTTGGATCTCGAATTCTACTATGGATGGATACCTACGTCTGCCATATATATCATGTATCCGAGATATTAGTTGCATTTCTCATACAGGTTTCCGACGGCTGTGAGCCAATCGACATGTTTTTTGAAAGCATTTCACCCCTCTCTCTCTCTCGCGCCTCATGCTTTAGGGGGCATCTGTTACACAGTAATTTGTCACCGTCCCTACCATTCCCCGTCCCGCACAATGGAGGACCCATTATGTGACCTGTGAGCAATGTCAAGCCTTGAAAATACCTTCATTGCATCTCTTTCCATGAGGACAACATTTCTCCTGTTTATCATTTCCTGAGCAGACCCCTAAAAACACCTATTTTTTCCTTGGCGCTGGTAGCCCGTTATGTACTCACGTCAATGAGGAAAATTAAAACTGAGCCCATGCCAATTAGTGCTCTGTCTCAGTTAAGCACCTGCTCCAATCTGCTTTTGGAAAGTTTTTTAAAAAAAGATGCGAAGTTTCGATTACAACAACTTCGTGGATGATTCATCAGGAGTGGTTTCGACTGAATAACCATGGCCTTCCTCCTTTGGCCTCTTGTTTCCACCTTATGAGGAACCTCCCAAGGCATAAGGCCTCCCTTCCACTATTGTAGGGATCCCAACCTCCTCCTCTCCTCTATAAATATAGCCTTCATCCATTGATGAAGGGGCTGAAGGGCTGAATGGCTAAATAGCTAGTCTCCAAGTTCTCAAGAGCCTAATGCTGCAAGAGCTTTGATCCATTCCCTTAAGGCCAAATCCAAGCAAGGAGATAATTGTCGAGACGTCCTAAGAGAGATGTTTGTCCCATCCCTGACAGGCTTTATCGAGACACGTTCTGCTGACGACCCTCTGAAGGAGAATTCAACGTCAGAGCTATGGTTGTATTCATCTTTTGATTAATTAATGATAAGCGACTATTGGTTATGGTTCCACTCCTATTCTTGATGATGATCATGAGTTATGTCTTCTCTGCCTGACATATAGTTGCATATACTGGATTTTACGCTTGCGTTTGTTTTGTTTCTTGCGTGTGTGTCATTTTCAGGATCGAATTTGTGATCCATTAATGCTACAACCTGAGTGCACTGAATTCTGCAAGCCTTCATCGCTAGTTGGTTTATTTGTAATTAGGAACCTTCACTATAGCGTGAATGATTGTTGCTAGACCTGATCTGGGCTAGTAGGGATCGCCTTTGTCCGCAGAGGGGATTTACCTCCACTACAATTCTACAACAGTTGTCTTTTTTTTTCCCAACGAAATTACCAGTGTTTTAATCGTATTAGGTATGAGTGGTAGTCGATAGAAAGGTTAGATTTATGACGATGTTGGTCACTTATTAAAGCAAGCTAGGATACTCTTATGCCTATCTTGTTTCGGAAGGTGATTAAATATATATTGTCCGGCCTAATAGATGACCAAATTTTTGTCAATAAACATTGGACCTTGTTTGCTGGACAATATTGAACTCGATTTCAGGTTCACAAACCAGTAAGAGTGGGTACAATTCTTTTGATTTAATTTTTGTTTTATTTTATTTTTCCCATTTCAAATAAGTTTAAAATATTTCACCATACACGAGTATGAGAATGATTTTTATCCATTTTACCCTTTTATACTTTTTGTGGGAGATTCACTTCAATAATGTAGGGGCTCTTCACCAATTTTCTTGTTTCAATATTTGAAAAACATAATGTTATGTTCAAAACCTCTCCAAGTCCCATATCGATCTATGGATAACAAGCCCTCCACAACATTCCCAATTCGTTCTTCTGATGACGAGACCATCTCAACATTATGTTGGAAAGGATTAACTCTTGAAGTGCGCAGAATTTACCATTAGATAAAGCATAGAAACCATGCATAAAAGTGTGTCATTAATCATCTCTCAACCACGGCTAACATTCTAAATTATAATTAGCATAGTTCCACAATAACTTGGTATTTGCGATCTATTGAGCCTCGAGAGAAATACATTTTTTTGAGATTCAAACCTTTTGTTGTCTATGTTGTACTTGTTCCTCAAAAAGGTGCTCCACTTAAAATAAACTAGAGGTGGACTCTTTCTTTTAAAAAATGTTGTTTCATTGTAAGAAAATTAGTGGTGTTATGCCAATGGAAGACTATCATTGATGTTATAGTAAGTTTTTAAATCTGTTAAATTTATGGAGGTTTCATCATTATTTATTTTGCTAGAGGCTAGGTGTGATAAGGAAATACCCTGGAAAACATCCATGTGACAAGAACTCCGAGAAAGATGTTATGTGATTGGTTTCATAGTATTTATTTGATTCAATTAAATTGTTGTGAAATAGTTTACACGATTACATGAACGGTGCTAAACTTGTTATTATTTAAACTAGAAACAATTTCCTAGGCTGGAATTTTTGAAATAAATTGACCTCATCCTCCAACATTTAAATAAGGTTGAATATGTTGGTACAGTACTAGTGTTAAAGGAAAATTGGCATGATCCCTAAGATGCTCAAGCCTCAGGTAAGGTTCGGGTAAGGTTGTTGGGTTGCATTAGCCACATCTGGCAGACCCCACAAGAAGAGGAGCATGCCCACCATGATTTAAACCTGGGTCACTTTCACAACAACTGTTCCAAATTGTTGATAGATTGTGATCTATTGGAATTGAAATATTGTTATATAATTAATAAAAAAAATGTTCTTGAAGTGCACTTACATTTGTGCAGTGGGGTGTAGTCACGTATATGCATTCTGATTTTCTCTACATCATTCTCTATTCAAGCAGATCTTTAAGGAGAAGGATTATGTGCTAGATTATAATGGGACTCATCAACAAGTGGATGGGTTGGATCTCTATAGTTAATGAATCTTTCCCATGATTTAAACTAGGGCTAGCTTCACAACAACTGTTC
This sequence comes from Pinus albicaulis, assembly GCA_034641835.2. Lineage (NCBI taxonomy): Eukaryota > Viridiplantae > Streptophyta > Pinopsida > Pinales > Pinaceae > Pinus > Pinus albicaulis. The sequence goes on from CM076584.1 coordinate 993,396,029, forward strand.
CAAGTTGTTGCTAGATTATGATCTATTGGACTTAAAAACCAGTTATTAAAAGAAATTTTTTTTATCAAGTGATATATATAGAGAAAAAATGCAACTTTTTTATCCCTCATTTTTAGCAGTAGTTACTTTGTTTATGAATTGAGTGGCAAGAAGCATGAGGAATCCTCAAATTCTTCTTTTGTGGCAGATAATCATAGCCTTTCTCAAGGTTTCCCATGGCTATAAGGGAATTAGATATTCCCTTTTCCCAAAAAAGGCAAGGTACTTCATAATGAAAGATGATGTTATAGGTGGATCATGCAGTGCTCTACCTACAAATGTTCCCAAAGGGATACTATGCAGTGTATGTTGGAAGTGAACGCAGTAGATTTTTCGTCCCCACAACTTACTTGAATCATTCTTTGTTCAGAACATCACTAGAGAAGGATGAGGAAAAGTATGGGTTTGCTCACTAGATGGGTCTCATTCTAAAGTGCAGGTCTTTTCTGCAAGGTTTATTATTTTTTTCAGGGCAGGGTTTAATATTTATGTCAAGACGTGATTTAATAATTATGTCAAGGTAGGCCTAATCTCAGTACAATATTTGATATAAATAATCCCAAAGTTGCAAAGTAAGAAAGTTTTTTTGGGGGGTCTTTATCAAGGCATTTTTATGATATTTTCATTTTTAGAGTTATGGTGGCTTTTCCATGCCCTCTACCTTGTAATAAATGAAAAAATTCACTACAGATTGAATGAGAGCAATCTTTTGCAATTTCTGTTAAATTTTTTGCAAGAAGAGGTGAACCAACTTGTGGTGTAATCTTTTTTTTTCAATCACTTTTGTGATAGTTAGTTTTTTTAATCAACATCCAAAATTTATATTTAATATTTTTTTTAGTTGAATAAACCCCTTTTGATTGAAGAGGGTTCCAATCTCCATCCAATATGAGTTTTATGCCCAAAAAAGCCTTGGCTATGATGCTTCAAGTGAGTGGTATATATTTTATAGTCACTGAGGAGTTACACCTGACCTCATCCACATAGATCTCAATAACATGAATGACCACTAGTCACAAATTCTCTGCCATTTCTGGACAGAGTCACTTTTCTATGCTTTATAGAAAACAATCCATTTGATTACATACAATAATTTGATCTTTCAATCAACAACAATGTACAAAATATATTATATATTTTTTTGTCCAATAGACATCAGGAGGTCAAATATGTTAGAGCCCATCCAGATGTAATTTAATGGTGGTCTAATTTCTGCATAGGTTAGCCACATTCAATTGAATTTAGACTTCAGAAAACAATGAAATATAATTTTATATCAAGTGGGAGAAGATCGTATAAAAACTTATCTTAATTTGTCCTATTAAATTCTAATAAAATATACTTTCTAATTTCTATTTCAGCTTGATTACAATAAGGGACCACGTAGGTCTCATAAGATATTAAAAGAAAGACTTTAAAATAAACATAACATGAGAAAAATGGTCATTCACAGGCTGATGTTTTGGAATAGAGTGCTAAAATATTTAGGATATAGTAAATATTAGTGAGTCTAACCAAATACTGTGTGAAATGAAGGAACTTTCATTAAAAGTGCATCTTAATCAATATACATGTGCAAGGACCATTTCCAAATACCTTTAGTAAAGATTAATCAAAGTACAATGACTTTGGTAACATCCCAGTTTGAAATTGTCTTAAAGTAGAGAACTGGTCCTTAGGATTATTTACCGTAGCTATGTGTGTTTAAACAATTTGTCAATGAGAAAGAAGGTATTGTCTCTTAGTTGATTTGTAATTTGCATGCAATGGAGTTTGGCAAGAGCACATTTGAGACTTTGGTTGAATTCTCACAAATTCTTATGTTCCTAGGGAATTTCAAATGAGAGTTTGTGTTGCATCCTAATAGATGTAAAAAATTCCCATATCAGCGTGTTGAATAATCATATTGCAAGAACTACTATTGGATAGTTTTGAGCAACAAGAGGACCTTGCCTCAGTGTTTTTTTTTTTTTTTTGTGGTTAGAGGATGCCATTTATTCCCCATGGCTTCTTTGAAGTTGAAGTAGCTTATCGTACATAAGAATGTAGTAGGTGAGTTGAATTTCTTCTTATTCTAACGTTTTAGATAGAATAACAAATTGCATGAGTATAATCTTGTATGTACAATTTCACATTCTTTAATTCTGGACTTTCGTGTATTAGGTATCTTCAGACTACATTTTATACTTTCAATCTATCTCGTGTCTTTTGATATTTTCAATTCGTATCACTTGTTTGGTTTGAAACTTTTTCATTAGAAATGCATGAAAGCCTTTTCCCACCTTTTAAGTGTTTGCTACAAGTAGCTGGAATATAGATAATTTACTAGGTTCAAATTACATTTCAACCTTTTTTATTTACATTGTCGAAGTAGGCGGCAAAAGGATGAAGATTGGAAAACTTGTGCCAATGATGGAATTTTGTCGGAAAACAGTTGTGGGTCCATTATGAAGTTGTACATAAAAAGCATAGATGGTTCATTTATTGAGGCCAAAGGGAGTAGCATTGTCTGACACTTCAAGAATGCAGATCCAGGTTTTCGTTCTTGGAAAGCAAAGGAGCGAATGACCCAATTGTTGTCAAGAGCAGTCGGAAAATTGTGGAAGTCAAGCCTCAGGTATTACATACTATTGTTATCAATTAAGCATTCTAGGGCTATTTTTCTGAGGGATATGAATTTTCCTTATGTCATTTTCTTTTTTCATGAAGAACTTTAAGATAGGCAGTTAATTAAATTATTTAAATTCAAAACTTTTAGGGAGTGAGTAAGGGTGTCAGAGTTGAATATCTTTTAACAATGATGGCTAGCCAGGGGACTCTTCCAGATTTTTCCATGTATAGGAGATGATTGTTCATATGAAGACATGTTTGACATTATGGATAGTGCAATGGAAGCCTTACCTAAAATTGCAAAAAGGGAGGTCTTTGCATGCACTGTTGGTCAGAATTAGAGTAAGGCTAGATATACCCGGATGATTACTGTTAAAGCAGTTAACATGTTACATGGACTAGCATCAGCAAGGGAATCATTATCTAGGACTTCACCAAGGGATATCGCTTATGTTTAAGAAGGGTGATTCCAAAGCTCATATATTATTTTGTGTAGTTTGATGAATAAAAAATATATAAATATTCGAATAAAAATTTTATTTTTGATGTTGCGTATTTTTCTTGATGTCATGACATTGATCATAATCTTGTAAATCTTAATGTGCCTTTGTGTATTCTCAAGGCGATTTTCTTTCATTTTTCATTTCAACATTGCTCTACAGCATCAGAACTAAATGGACCTAACTAATATTTTTGTTTTTGTAGTGTTAAAGATGGAAACCTTTGTTATACAGTTGTAAGAGGAAGATGGGGACTCTTCTTGGATTCATTCATTTCATTTGGAATGCAATTTTCTTTCATTTTTCATTTCAAGATAGTTCTACAACTTCAGAACTAAATGGACCTATCTAATATTTGTGTTTGTAATTTGTAGTGTTAAAGATGGAAACCTTTGTTATACAATTGTAAGAGGAAGATGCAGACTCTTCTTTGTATTTAGTCATTTCAATTGGAAGATCTTGACGATATTTGGTTGATTAAAGTAAATGGCTATTCGCAATAGTTTTCCTTTTTCTTAATTCTTTTTATGATGATTTTGAAGACCCCGACATACAATTACATCATCATGTTAAGAAAAATCCTAACCATATGAAATAACTTATTGGTATTTTATAAGTGCCAGACTTCCAGCCCTGCCAAATGTCTCTGAATCTTGGGTTGCTAATATGTTTCATTAACATATAATGAATATGAACTCTTCGCTAATCAAAAAAAATTTAAGGTCACACTTCAAGGTCTAAAGAAATTTTCAAATCCTTATAGTGTCCAAGATACACAACAATGTGTTACTTATAACTAAATATATTTAAATTGTAACAATCAATATTTTGGAAAATTGTAGTAGTCAATATTTTGTATTTTGGGATTCTTTATGTCGATACTATAATAGTCCCAGGTTGCAATTTTGTACGAGATATTCTTACAACATTGACAAAGGTGGATCATACATACCAAAAACTTGGAGTAACCACAAGTGCCTATGGAGTGTCAAAGGAGTTCATTGAACAAGCTATCAAGACCACGAAGATTGCAATGGATGTTACAATACCATACATACAAAATGCTTCTGATTCTGCAATTCATATAACCTCCTCGATTGCATTAGATGTCACTCAGCAAGCCCAGAAAGCACTTGAATCTGCTGGTGTTGATCCAAAACCGGTGGTAGAACCATAAAATACTACAACAGTTGTAGCAGGGGGGCAGCTGAAAAAACTAGAAAGACAATCAAAGAGGTGAAACCTATAGCTACATCTACGATAGACTCACTTATATCATCAGATCCTATTGTCCATGAAGGGTGTCTTTTTTAATGCAAAACCTGTTCTTTTTCGTCTTAACCTATGCTTTTTAAAGTTGTGTGTTGTAGATATTGAGTTTTAGGATTAGTGGTTGACAATTATGGCAACCGATGTAGCAAATGATCTACCTTTTGGCACTGTTAGGGGAGAAACACAACTGATATCTAGGCATCCCTTCGACACAATTAAGGTGAAGCTCCAGAGTCAGGCATTGCCTCTTCCTCGCCAGCATCCTCACCATGTTGGTGCAATGGATGTTGTCAAGCAGACCATTGCCAAAGAAGGCCTCAAAGGGATGATGCATTTCCCGATTATGTAGTTTAGATAACCTCCTCGGTTGCATAAAATGTCACTCAACAAGCCGAGAAAGCACTATATTTGTTGGTGTTGATCCAAAACCAGTGGTAGAAGCAGCAAATATTGCAGCAGTTGTAGAAGGGGAGGGGGGGAGGGGGGGCAGCAGAACAAACTAGAAAGGAAATCGAAGAGGTGAAACTTATATCTACAGCTATCATATACTTGCTTATATCATCAGATCCTATTGTCCTTGAAGGGTGTTTTTTTTAATTAAAAACGATTTAAAACAAAAAAAAACTTTAAAACATATTTATTGTATAATGGCATATATCTTAACATTTCAAATCCAATAGTGTTGATTTCAACATTTCATATTAATGGTTTTTATTTCAGCTTAGCCTATAGAACATATTAGATCAAAAAATGTATATTCCAACATATATAACATTTATTATTCTATTATTGGATGTATAGTGTTTGTCTAATCTTCAATTCATATTTAATCGTGAATGAAAAAGTAGATCCATGTGAAAAGTTAATGGAGGAGATTCAAAATAATTTGGGGAAGTGGAAAAGCTAAAACCTTAAACGAAAAGTGACGTTAAAATAATTTAAATTACATTCATAGTTCAATGAAGAGTATAATGCAATAAGATTAATACATTAAAATGATAATAGCAAAGAGAATGCCACTTTATTTCATACAATTATGAAGAAGTAAAAAGTATAAATGTAAACTTTTGAGGTGATGCCACTTTATTTCATACATTATGAAGAAGTAAAAAGTATAAAAGTAAACTTATGAGGTTAAGACAATGAGAAATGTTGAAGATAGCAGAGGAAAACTTGTAAAAAAAATGCAGGGAATTATGAAGCCCAAATAAAGGGGTAGCTAATAGTATTACATTGAATTGGTGATTATTTCGACAAATATTTAGATGAAAAGCTAGAAAAGAGAAAGAAAGTATTCAAAATCAACATAAAGAAATATGCCTCCAAATCTTTAGATGAAAATCTAGCAAAGAGAAAGAAACTATTAAAAATCAACATAAAGAAATATGCCTCCGTAAAAGAGGATGAGCAAAAGGGTTAGATAATGGTATCATAATAATTCCAATAAATTTTGAAAATGAAGTGGGTGTTAGATTTGGCAATGATAGAGGTAGCTAATGGTATTACATTGACTTCGTGATTATTTCGACAAATCTTTAGATGAAAATCTAGCAAAGAGAAAGAAACTATTCAATATCAACATAAAGAAATATGCCTCCAAATATTTAGATGAAAATCTAGAAAAGAGAGAAACTATTCAAAATCAACATAAGGAAATATGCCTCCACAAAAGAGGATGACCAAAAGGGTTAGATAATGGTATCACGTTGATTCCAATCAATTTGGAAAATGAAGTGGGTGTTAGATTTGGCAATGATAGTTCAAGCAAAACCTTAATCTTCAATCGCAAAAATAGAGGTAATAGGAAGACTGGGGTCAATTAAGTACTCCAAGAACATTGAACCCTTGACCGGAGACGAATTTTGTGTGTGTATGACAATGTGTGTAGAGACTAACTCATAGTAATGGATTCCATGGAATGCTTGTCTGTTATGATGATGATGGAGAAGCATTTTATGATTTAATTCATAATTCCACCCATGAAAATAAAAATACGTATACAAATTCATCGTTGCACCACTTACAAGTATTTCATACAACACATTTCACAATGATGCACAAAAGCAAGAATCAACAACCCTTGTGTAAGTCCTTGTGTATGTATGCTTACCTCACTATTGTTTATCTATGTGCTTCAACTTTGGCTAATAATTTCTTCAACTCCTTTGATCACTCTTGATGGTAAGCACTTAAATGCAAGTTAGACAGTTGCACCACCCAAACCACATCACTATTACCATCGTTCACTCACCTTCCACATAATAAAACGTTTCCCTTGACACGACCCCTATGATTGCAAGGAATGGAGTGGTTCTTAAGGTACAAAGGTTAGAAATTTTCTTTCCCTTTAGTGTGGCATTGTACACCCCATAAGGTGACATCTATGATGTAGCTTGGCATCTGACACAAAGTGATAGTTTCTTTCCACATTCCCCCACTCCTCCTTTCGGCGTTCCTTTGCACCTATGGGTGCAATTGCTAGTTTATTTTTTGTTGCCATGTGAGACATGTACTAGGAGATTGAACTTCTTATCACAAGGATACACAAAGGTTTGCCAACATACTTTTTTTTGCCAATTATACTAATAACTATAGATAAATTAGAAGTCAATACAATTTTTACGAAAAGCAATTTGGAAATCAATACAATTTTCTTTTCACATTGGTAGAACTACATCTTCATCCGTATAATATATCACAAAGTAACTTTACATTAAAAAAATGTCTTAACAAAGCACGTCTATTAAAGACCTAATCCACTTAATCAATAATTTTTTACCAAAAACAATTACAAAAATATAATATATAAAAAAAAGTCATCAACTTAGCATCAAATGCTGTCATGTGAACACAGAGAGAGCTTTCGTACACAGATTTAGAACTTGAGAGTTAGGATAACGTACAGACATTTTAGTTGCTGCAGCATGTATTGAATTTTTCTTTGGGTCTTCCCACATTATTCATTATTTTGGGGACCAACGTTGTTTTTTCAACGCGAGAAAAAACACTGTTTTTGATTATATATCAGAAAAAAACAGTCCATCGTTCATTACATATGCAACTGAAGGGGAGAGCCTTCATTGATAATACAGAAAACAAATACAGCAAGGATCCAGACATAGCCCGTACCCAGTGATCGAAACCCAAGGTCCCGGTGGATACATAGCATGGAGCAAAAAGTGAGCCAATACAGGGTGCATAAAAGAAACAGAGGCGACAGAGCGTCCTTACATGATCAAGGTTCGAAAGGGTAAGATGTCCGCTCACATAATACTGACCAACATAGGCAACCAGCATGTTCAATCATAGGGACCAACGTTGTTGAAAACGTGTAGATGCATTCTTTTTCGTTTAGTGAAGTTCTGTTTAAAAGATTGTTCACGTGTTTCAAAAATAATGGTGATTCTCTTCTTTTTCGTTTAGTGAAGTTCTGTTTAAAAGATTGTTCACGTGTTTCAAAAATAATGGTGATTATCTGTGCTGAGAGCGACCCTGAAGATGGTTTTACGTACGCAAAGTCGTGTTATTCGTGGCGTGGAGGAATTAGATTCCAAATTGTTATACAACGAACTCCCTATGTTTGAGCCGTGAGGGCTTCCAAAACGGCGTGAAAAGTCAACGAATGGGTGGATATATGTGAAGGCCAAGTTAGGAATAGGCCCAAGGGTGAATTATACAGGACGCTAGGAACGTTATCCCCGTCATCCCGCCGTTATAGAGCTCGAATATCGGGACATCACATATTCCTGTCCTCCATCGAATGAAAATAAATATTTTTTATAATCATAAGAAAAAAAATACAATTTTAACGTTAAACTTAATCACAACAAAAAAAAAAAATACAATTTTAACGTTAAGCTTTTGGACATTGAAATATTGTCAACAAGTATTAATTCACCCAAAGTGATCATAGATGTCTCGAGTACATAATATTATTATTGTGACATAATAATATTAATGTGGTGGAAGGTGCTTTTACAGTTTAATTATGTGAAACATGGTATTTAAAAAAATATTAATAATGGCGAAAAATGACAATGAGCTTTGTGGCGATTTTTGTGTCGGCTAGGGTTTCCTACTCTAGTTACTATGGAAGCTCGACGACGGCCACTAGCGCCCACGCCCTTGATGGAATGAGGCTCGGGGAATACCCCCGGATGGAATATTGATGCAGATCTGGATCCACGGCCCTATGATACCCAGCGTGGACTCTATCCGCCTCCCCTGCGGCCTCTCTCGACTTCTATCCACCTCACCTGCGCCCTCACATGACCTCATTTCATGGCTGGTTGCGATTGAATGCACTATATGTGTTTTGATACTAGCTTCTCAAGACTTCCTACAACTCTTCTTCATAGGGAGGTCGGCCGCCACTTGGCTGGATTGGACACACTATTTCCACTTATGGACTCGGCGTGTTCGATACTTACTGGGAGATTGCACTGTACAATGCTTACAGAGTAATGGCATGGTTTTGTCCCCCAGATATTCATATGGTGGAGCTATGATACCAGGTTTTCTACAGAACTGGACTCAGCGAATAGTGTCACCCCCTTGAAAATTGCAGTTATCATCAATAATAAGGTATGCTCTACACGTTATCAGATTTTTATTAAGCCCCATGTGGGGAACAATATTTTATTATGGGCTCAGGAAAATGATAGGGTGGATGATCTTAAACATATTACCAGTCATGTATCTGGCTACCCTAGCCATCTATAATCCTTGATACACTGTGGAAAAGCCCTCCAAGACTTTGGCTCATTAAAAGACTACTCTATCAATTCTGGCTCCACAATAATTTTCAATCTGAGATTGAGGGGTGGAACTGTTGAAACACACAGAGCTCAAGGAACAGCAAGGGGTACTAGCACTACAAAACCAGACACCCCAAAAGGTCCCTCGTACAGGAACATTTTACAGGGGAAAAACAAAGCTGCGACACCTACAGCACGAGCTAATCATGCACCCAAACCATATATTGTGGAGCAACTGAATACTATTCCAGAACTAAACACAGTACTTCCAGAGATAGATGAATACCGAACTTCTTTTGAATCACAAGTGATAATCTGCAGATTCAATAGTTTCTGGCCCAAAACAATGAAGCTCTTCCATTGGATATTCACCAAATGGACTATGGATTGTGAAATCCACCTCTGTTCTAAGGCGTTTTTCATCATCAAGTTCACATCCTCGGAAACAAGAGACATCATCCTTAGGAAGGGGCCGTGGTTCTGGGGTTCTACTGGACTCTTCATCACTCCTTGGTTCCTGGATTTCGATGCAAATACCATGGAAGTAACCAGAATGCCAGTCTGGTTTCGACTTTACAACCTTCCTCTTCATTTTTGGAATGAAAGTGTACTAGAATGTATTGGAAACATCCTTGGGAGATATATCAAAACTGACACACAACGCTTGGAGGAGCGAGTCTACGCTTTTGCAGGAATCTGTGTGGAGGTGGACCTCAGTAAAGGGCTGCCAGAAAGCATACAATTGATACAAAAACAACAAAAACAGACACATCATCTTGATTTTGAAAATACTGCATTCAAATGTCATATTTGCAGGAATACCGGTCATCTGCAAAATACATGTTCGGAAGCAAAAAGAGATAATAGAAAAAAGAAGAAGACAAGGAAAACCCCAAAAGGATGGAAATTTTCTCCAAATGAACCAGATCATGAGACCAATGATGATGAGGACGTCCTCAAACCAAATGAGAACAATCAGACAACCACCGAACCAGAGACAAAAGAACAAGAGACGCAGGACTCTTTCGACATAACCTCCATGGTTCAGCCGGCAATGGACCTTAGAGCACTGGACACAGGGGGGAATAAAAGACAACACGGCTCAGACACCTCATATTCAGATAAGGACAATGGAGCAATCACTGATGATACTCAGCTCGCCCTTATCTTGGTCACGCCAACACAAGGTGCTTGACGGAAGGTCGAAAAGAAGAAAGAGAGAAAAACTTGATTTTCTCCCCATGTACTATAATTTTACTTGCAACTTTTTTGACTGTCTTAATTGACATTTACTAGCACATGCAACATCAATTTTCACTTCAATTTTTTTATATAAAAAAAAATAATCAATTAAATATATATATATATATATATATATTATTTTAGAAATATGTGCCTTTGAGACCGATGTGTCATTTCATCTGTGACTATATATATAATTTCATAAAGTAAATTAAAAAATAATGTTATTAACATATTCACAAAAGCCAATGAAAAATATTATTGAGTAGATATGCACTTGTTATAGTCTACCGTGAAAATGAAAATGTGTAGTTTCTTTAGTAGTATATATGAAATTTAAGAAAATATTAATAAAATAAAATTAGTTTCATGCTACGCATAGGCTCATAACAAAACTTGGTCTAATGAAGGTAAGGATACTAGGGGTCAAGCATCTAACGTGTATTATAGTATAAGATAATAGATAACATAAATAAGGTGAGGAGATAATAGGTAACATAAATAAGGTGAGGGACATCCATAATGTAGTGAAGGATAACAACATTCCATTAAATGGAAATGGCTAACTCATTTAAAATAAAGTTGTAAACCTTTTATCACATGAATTAAGTGCATAGAAAAGTAAGGATTTCAACAAAGGATTTAGCTTTCCAATCACACTCATGAACAATTCAATAGAAAAAAAATTGTTTGGTGTAGAAGAATGGATTTTTAACTTAGTTTTTAATGGAAACGAACACATAAGACAAGACTATGCCTACATACTGAAGAGAGCAATACCACCAAAATGAAACCTGAATTATAAACAACTTTCAGAAATAAAGAAGCTAAGAAACAATGATAATATAGTTATCGTAAACACTGACAATGGTGGGGCCACTATATTAATGGACTAAGATGAACACAACTTAAAAATGAGAGATCATTGCAACAATAGTGGTAGCTATAAAAAGTTGAAAGAAAATTCAATCTCCAAGGTGATCGAAGAGGTTAATAAAACCATGAAATAATCCAACTCTTAATGATCGAGTGAAGAGAATACTTATTTCTATTTGTGAGATCACTCCTAGAATCTATGGCATCACTAAAATTCATAAAAAAGGTGTCTCACTGATACCAATAGTATGTTCTAGCAAAGTGTGTGGAAAGAATTTTTGGTCTTCTCATTGCAAACATAAACTCATACTATTATGAGCAAGGTTCATAAACCCAGTTGAATACTCAAATTATCTGAAATATATAAATATCCATGATAGAAAAATAATATATTTTTATAAGAAATGTAAGGAAGATGTCAAATGATTGAATTGTTACAAATCAGGGATCGCTTAAATACCCAGGAAAGTGCCACTTCATGAATGGCCACGTCCTTATGAGACATGTTTATGCAGTATACTATTCACGATTAACTATTAATATTAATAATTTACATTCATAACATTGTTTTCCTCTTCAAAGACGATTTGTCCTCAAATCTTATTGCAGACAAGGTGTGTCCTCTTGTTTCTTCGTCTCGTAATCTATACACAACTTTCATAAATCCTCGATTTTTCATCTTTGATAATACAATATGGTAGGATTCTTGGAGAGATAACTAAAATTGTCAAACTGAGAAGAGATCCAACCATCCTAAATTCATCTTCGGAGAAATCTTGCGGTTACTAGATATTTCATGTGAATTTTTATCACAAGACCAAATTGTGGTGACATCGACATTCTTTAGAGCATAAATCATTTGTTTTTGGTCTAAATTGTATGGATATGCAGACTCATTGAGATGTTTTATTTTATGTGTTAGGTGTCGATATGGAGTGTTTGTGACCTGAATTTCCCTTATCATGCATGTGGAAATTTCCTGATTTACTTCAAATATTGATGTTTTTGAGTTCGATACATTATCTTCATTTGGATTTTTCATCGTCTAAGATGCAACATTGAAATATGTTTTCACTTTAACTGACTTGTCATCTTCTTTAGTTTTAATATTCATCGGATTGGTATCTGTTCCTTTTTCTTTAACCTGAATTTCTACATTTGAATATTTTTATGTTTCCTTATCGATAAGTTGGTGTACCTTGTTTTCCAATGACTTCTTGTCCTTCTTTAGCTTCTTAATTTGTGTCAAAAAAAATCACTATCGTGCGTAAGCCAAGAAACTTCTTCATTTTTGTCAGTGGTGATTTTGTCAACTTCCCTTTACATATTTTTTATTTATTTATTTTTCTTTTTTGAAAAAAAATATTTTGGGATATCTTGCATGTATTCTAGTATTATTGAACTTGGCTTCAATATAACATCTTGTAGCATTATTTTTTTCTTTCTGTAGTAAAATTTCACAAACATTTTTTTTATATTTAGGATGAAGAACCCTAGTGATTCCATCCAAGGTTAACCTAGAATGATGTCACCTTAATTGCTCCATAGGGATTGAATAGAGAATTGTGATATAAATGTATAATCCCTAATGTTTAATTTCAAATTGATTATGCCATATAGTTTTTTATTCGAGTAGTCTAAATTTTCAATTATTTTTTACTCAGGAATTGGAAATTGGTTAACAATTTTGGGACATATATAATTATTATATTCAGCTGGAACAAAAAAATTAGTAATATATTTTCCTACCAAGGTCCCCTTAGTCGTAAATAGAACTAAAGCGGAGTTAAGTGAGGTTTCTAAAAATATTCCATTACTAGTTTCTATTTTATTTTTTCGAGATGAGCTTTAAGGTTTTAAAAGTAACATTTTTTTTATAAATATTTTAACATCAATTAAAAATATTCCTCCTTAATACTTTTTCAAAATACCCATTTACGATCTTAGGAATATAATAATTTATTTTTGTTTACTTAATAAATGTCTTCCGAATTTCTCCCTTGGGAATCCTTAATACTTTCAAAATTATTATTTTTAATCCTTGTATGTTTTTTTAAATACCTCACTTGAAAATTTTTATTAATTTATTTTTCCTCACTCATTTTTATTTTTATTTTACCTTTTGTTATAAAATTTGATAAGCCTTTCTAATCCTCTTATCTTATTTATATAAACCTAATTACCAAAGCAAACGACACAAACCAAAAAATGCAAATGGCAATGAAGTTGATGGAGGTTTGATGGCCAAAACTGGTATCAGACTAGTTTTATGCAGCGGTTGAGCAGCGAGCGGATCAAAAAATTTTGATACAAAATGTTATGAAAAAAGTTAAAAAACACAATTGAATTCTTAGAAGATATGGAATATATAAATATCCATGATAGGACAATAATATGTTATATGAGAAATGTATAGAAAATATGAGATGATTAATTTTTTACAAATGAGGGTTTCTTAAATACCTAGGTAGGTGCCCCTTCATGAATGGCCATGTCGTTATGAGACATGCCTCTTTAGTATACTAATAACTAATAAATATTTATTATTAATCATTTACATTCATAACACATACATTAAGGACTTGAATCACTTTATCAACCTCATCAAATAAGAAAGAACTAATCCAAAAGACATTATAGTAAGATTTGATGTACTCTTCCTATTTAGGAAGATCCATCTAAATTAAGCCATCTAGGTTATCAAAGAATTTACTGACCTTGAGACATAAAAAATTGTAGAACTTCATTTCAGGTGAACATTCTTTAGCTTCTAAGGAGAATTTTACAAACAAACCACATGCATCACTATGGGATCTACACTTTTACCCATTGAAGCCAACATGTTCATGGAACGTTTTGTGAATAAAGAACTAAACTCCTATCCTTTATAACTAAGTTGGTGGAAAATTTACATACATGGCATTAATGTAATATGGCCGCATGATCAGGAGCTCAGGACCAAGTGTCGTAAAATGGTCAAAAATGAAGTTGCTCAGAATTGCTTTGAAACTGAACGATCGGATAGAGCTTGTCTTCCTGATTCCGGCGCCGTGAACGGTTCGAAAAATGGTCTCCGTATGCAAAAGTTAATCAAGTTCAAAGTTTTGTCAATTTTATTAAAAAAATGGCAAATTTGACTTTGGGAAAATTTTATTAAAAAAAGAATATTCCACAGAATATTCTGGGAATATTCCGTGGAATATTCCGCAGAATATTCTGGGGAATATTCCCGTGGCAGCCAATCATAAGGCGCCACGTGGCTAGCCCGGAGGCCGCCACGTGGGCCCCGACGTGGAGTTGAAATGGCGCATTGTCAAAACTTTTTATATGGTCGCGGATGGGATTCGAACAGGTGACCGCACGATTAATAACCATACGACTTTACCAACGGGCCAAAGGGTGGTTCTTGTTAATTTGTTGGCGGCGGATTTAATTTGTTGCGTATGGATATTCGGGCGGGGCCCGAAAGGGGGCCAACCCCTAAGGGCCAGCCCCCGTTGCATAAAACCACGGCGCAGAACCACCGTCATATTTCATCGGCGCGCATTTGAATGCGGATTAACAAACAGTTGTTACGTATTATGGTTATTTGGTGGGTTTTATTATTAAAACGATTGTGTTTATTAAAACTCCGTGCCATGTGCCAACACATGTGAATGCACGATGGCGCTAACCGTAAACACTTATTGTCAACCATAACCACGCGCCTTATTTGGTGGTTTCGCCTTCTATTTTGGCGCCATTTGCTTATTTGTCTGCCTTATCTCCAGTTCTCCACATTTAGTGGAGATTTTTTAGCCCAAACTGGCAGTTCACTAAAGTGGGCATAACTTCTGCTAGGAGAGGCCTTTGGAGACGAATTTTTTTTTTGATTTTGGGTCTCTTCGACCTTCTGAAGCCATTGGCATAGGTTTCACAGCCATATGAGGCCGTTTGCAGGTGATTTTGCTTCGGGGAAGTTCCAGGAGTCACTAGGGCCAAATCAGTTTGGGAGCTGCATTGGGAATTGTGCAGCCAGTGAATGTGGAAAGAAGGTCATTCCTGAAGTTTTTCAGCATTCTGAATCCATTTCTACAGCTCGTTTTTCCTTTTGAGGAATTATTCTCACTTTTTAGCTTCAGGGAAGCTTTCAGGGCCACCAGGGCCATTTCAGTGTTGGAGCTGTTTGGGTGCTATGTTCATCCATTTTTGGTGATTCAAAAGGCTATTTCTGATATTTTCGACCTTCTAATTCTAATGGCAGAGGTTTCAGAACCAATTGAGGTCATCTTTACCTCGAAATTCTCCATGCAAGTCTAAAGGGCCACCAA